>WYDI02010131.1:0-15517 GCA_009867235.2 Psittacus erithacus | reverse complement strand
GAAGAGCTTCTGCCTAAGAGCTCATCTCAGTCTCCCCTCTGGCAGGTTAAAGCCGTTCCCCTTGGCCTGGCCCTGCAAAGCCCGTCCCTGGGTTTCTGGTAGCCCCTTTAGGCACTGGAGCTGCTCTAAGATCTCCAGTTTGAACAATACATATCCTACTTTAACTTGGGCAAAGGCTGGCCTCTTCATAATCCTTGCAACTCCATTTAATGCATGCCTGGGTATTTATTGCCCCCTTGCAAAGCTACTGCTTATTCATTTACACTCAGCAGAGTCATTCCTCAGAGAGAGCTGAAACCCTGCGAATATGAGACTTTTGAGCCATAGATCATCTATTTTCTTTTAAAAAGCTTTTGAAATTCTTAAAAAAAACCCAAGAAAAAGATGCATGGCTGCTGCAACTGCAACGTACCCTTAATAAAAGTGGTGTATTAAAACAAATTGCCTCGTGTGATTATTCCTCTACAATCAATACCTTCAAATAAGAAAGCTAAGACGAAGCACACGTGATCACACTGAAGCAAACCATATGGTGGGTGGATTGCTGAGCGGTTTTATGCCTTAAACTTTTACTTTAGGACTGGTGGTTCAAATCTAATCAAGGCTATGCTCATTCACTACCTTCTGTCTGTTCAGCGCTTTGTAGGAGATTGCTGGGTCTTTAATATCGTTTTAAGGGGCAGGCCACAATGTAAATCAAGTCACTTAAGCATTTTTCCATGAAACTGTTCCCCAGATGCATATTTTCCGCAGCAATACTGGAGGTTGAACGAGGCAGAAGGAATTGCCTCGAAAAAGGAGGCAGGAATCAGCAAACCAGAAAACTACAAAACTAAGTGTTTCTTCTAAGCTGCAGGAACAGGAGCCTAAATGCAAAGGAACAAACTCAAGTGCAGGATGGGCAGAGATAGGAGACAGATGCACAGCCTGGTTTGGGTTGGAAGAGAGAACCATGGCTGAGGTCATGATGATGTCTTGGAAAGAGCCATCAAGTTAATTACACACCTTGATGAGACACAGCCACATCGCTTCTGTCTGCACTAGGGCCAGTTGCACTGGGATTTCAGGCGGTCGCTGCTGGTGCGCTGAAGGAATGAGATACCCTCAGAGACCAGAGTTTGGGGGTTTTCTCCTCAAAATCTTCCCATCTGTCTGAAGATACAAATGATGCCAAGCAGCTGCAGCAATATAAGAAAAGGAAGAGAAGAGGACAGAGATGAACTGATGGTGTTTCTGTTTCTATCCATCACTACTTTCGGGCTGGACCAGACTCATTAACCTGGCTGATTTCACTGACTGCTTTTCATTGCTGCCCCATCCAAAGTTCTTAACTATAATAAACAGCAGCACCACAAAACAGCAATAAAAATCATTAAAGCATAAGTCTAGTAATTTAGGACAAAGATTAGCTTCTCCATCCAGACCTGCAGACTAATCATTGCAATTTATTTCTCTGGATGCCATCTGAACATGCAAGCTGGATTCATTGTTAGGGCTTTTCCCCCATTGTTGGAACTGCAGCAGGTCCACCTTGTGGGTACACCAAGTGAACAGTACCCAAGATGCTTAATTGCAACTTTAATTCCAAATAAATGCTATTTGCAATACTGTTTGGTTTAAATGTGATGAAATTACAGCATCATAGAATCACAGAACGGTTTGAGTTGGAGCAAGCTGCTCTAGTGGAAGGTGTCCCTGTCCGTGGCAGGGGTTGGAACTGGATGAGCTTTAAGGTCCCTTCCAACCCAAACTATTCTGTGACTCTCTGATATATTCCCAGGGAGAAGCACCTCTTCAGCTGCAAGCTACATAAAGTGAGCCCAGGGCAGTCTTTGCCATGGAGAAAGCCCAAACTGCAATTGGGAAATAAAGGAATGGCTTTTACTCTGAGTAAATACCAGCTCAGTGCCAGGTGGTGCTGGAGCATGGGATGAGATGTAAAAACCTCCTCAACAGCAGTGATAAAAGGCACCTTTAAAAGCACCTGGGAAGGGCTCTCATCTCCACCCTGGCAATTGCTGATAATAAAGTGCTGCTTGTTTCTACCTGAGAAATGAGGTCCCAGAGGCACAAGTGTCTTTGGTTTTCAAAGGAGGGCTTGTTCAAATACAGAGATAGGAGCATCCTCAGTCATTACCAACTCCTGCCACCACTGACCCACTGCACCGGGAACCAGCAGCCCACCTTCAACATCTCCTTTGTTTTGACTTTTTAAAGTCTTTGTTCTTTGAGTGATAAATAAAATTAAATAGGAAACAAAGAGCCGCTTTGCTGGTTGTCTCCTGAAGAGAAGGATGCAACAGCAAAACCATTTCAACCGCAGTGCTAGATGACCTGAAAGAATGACAGGGCTCTGCGCACGGCTACGAGCACACAGCTAAATTCAGACACCTCTTATTTATTGATGTGTTTGTACTATAGGAGTGGCTGGCAAGGCTGCAGGCTCCAAGTACCTTCTGATGGCACATAATAAGCTCAGACAACACAGACCTACAGTGAATAATAGAACAAAAGGCTTCCAGTATCACTGAAAAATCAAAGCGCATAGGCAATCAGATGCTATCCAGTTAAACCTCCTGGGAAAGGGACATCTTAGGAGCTGCGAAGGAGGTGGATGTTGCAGGACACTTGCATCAAAATATAAACATTCTACAGCATTAGCATGTAAAATTACACTGCTATTTCACCAGACAAATTATAGTGTATCTCATATAATGCCACTGATAGGGTCCGACTAAAGAAAAGCATAGAAAAGACCTCCCATTTGTGGACACAATCCCAAACCGGTATTCCCAGTACTATGATGATGTAGGGGTAAAAAAAAATACATGTATTTATGAGATGATGAAAGAGGCATTAGAAATGACCGAGATAAATGACATCCCACAGGAACAGAGAGTTAATGACTCCATTTTTATCCAGATCTGTGGGAAGATTTGGAGGCCTGAGGGAGCTTCCCAAGCACAGCACCTTTGTCCCCTCTGTGCTCAGGGTGGCACCTCCTCAGCCACAGCAGGGTCTCAGATGCAGTGGGGATGGTCCCAGAACTGCTCCATAGGCACAGCCATCCAGCCACAGGGCTGGGGGCAAACCCTCCCATTTCTGATTTGGGAATAGGAGTGATTTCACACACAGGGAATCCAAAGTTTGATATTTCCACTGTGACCTGGTGCTTGCTGCATCCCCAAGTCACGGCCGTGCTTTCACCAATCCCCTCTGCCCACTGTTCATAAACACTGTGCTTTCTCCAATTCCATTTTGCTTTCAGATATTCTTCCTCTCAGCTCCATCAAATGTGTTTTTCCCCTGTGGTACCACACTGGAATTACTGCTGCTGGAGGTCCTGACACAGTGCAGAACAGCCTCTGCCAGCGGATTTGTGATGAGCAGAGCTCTCCAAGAGGGGAATGTTTCTGTTCTGTGCCTTTAGAAACTCTTTTCTGAAAGGATCTCAAGCAATGATGATGAACAAAGAGCACCTTCGTTTTATACAGACAGCTGTTAAAGGGGCACTAAGGGGAAAATCTGGGGGATGCTGCAAAGTGGAGCTGGGGGAGATGCCACAGTGGGGATTGTGGAGAGAACAGTACATAGAATCAGCTAGACTGGAAAAGCCCTTTCAGCTCTTCCAGTCCAACCATGCCCCAGCACTGCCAAGGCCACTGCTGACCCATGGCACTGAGGCCTCGTCTCCACGGTGTGTGAGCACTTGCAAGGCCGGTGACTGCAGCCCTGCCCTGGGCAGCCTGTGCCAATGCCTGAGCACCCTCTGGGGCAGGAATTGTTCCTCAGCTCCATCCAAACCTCCCCTGGTGCATCTTGAGGCTGCTTCCTCTTGTCCTATCACTTGTTACAAGGGAGCAGAGCCCAGTCTCCTCTTGGCTCCATCCTCCTGTCAGGCAGTTGTAGGTAGTGATAAGGTCCCTAGGCCTTCTAAACATGACTTTGGCTGGGGCAGTCAGAGAACTGAGGGAATCCACACTGAAAGCTTGGATGAGGAATACCACATATCAACTGGTTTTTCCACGTCCAAGAACTTGTCCTCCAACCCTTTGGGATGCAGCTTCTCTCAACACCATTTGTAATTGCAGGGAGAGCATGGGCGATGAGAAGTGACGCCGCATCATTCAGTTCAAGCTGAATGTGTGTGACACAGGGCACACGGTCGATATGTGGAAGCTGAGGCTCTATTACCTATTAGAAGTGCTTCAGAGAGCGCTTTGGAGAGACAAGCCCTATCCTGGGACCTCTCCTAGATGGCTTCAGATCAATTGTTACAGGTTTCTTGGCTTGTTTTTATGGAAGAAAGATTTGTTTGCATTTTTCCACCCCCCTGGAGTTTTACCATCATCTCTTCTCATTAGGATGGTGGCAGGAGGTCAGAGCCCTCTGTCTGAGTGAGCTTTATCCATAATTTGGAAGGGAGAGTTTCAGAGCTGCAGTATTCACTGTACCGTCCCCAGTGCGTTGGTGCGTTTCAGAGCAAACGATGGAACACACACATCCACCTCCCTGCTTCTTATTTAAACACACAAGCTTTCCAATTACTATCAAGGCCTAAGAGACAAGCTGTGGCTCTGCCATTCTCCGGGCTCAGACTTGCTGGCTCAGTGGTCTCCAGCCATGCTTCTGGTGGCATTTGATTACCATACACAGGAACAAAGCAGAGCAGAAAACCTCTGCAGATGGTTCTGCTTCACCGAGGTTACTCAGTCCTTCCTACCCAGAGAACAGGGCGAGAGCTGCCTCCCCTCTCATCCACCTTGTCACCATTCGCTCTGGGTTTTGGTATTCATGATTTTGGAATCTGGAGAATAAGCTGTCGTCAAACCCTGCAGAACAAATTGAACGTCAGGTTTTCAAAGCATTCTAATAAAGCAGATGGTACCACGAGCCCAGAAATCTCCTCCCAACTTCAACGCATCTAAACACTGACAGATTATCCATTAATGGGCAGATTAATCCTGAACAGCAAAAACAGTGGGAAGGAAAATACATGCTTTTGTCTCAGTAACAGGGAAAATGAGCACGCTAATATGTACAACTCACAGGAGAGGTGCAGTTACATCCATTAGGAGCACGCGGAGCTCCTGGCAGAGCCCAGAGGCACTGGAAGATGTGTGCAGAGCACAAGACAATGGCTTCCTCCAGCTGCCCGGGGCCTCGCTGGGATCAGGAGCAGGAAAATAGCTTTAGGATGGAAAGGGCAGGGCTGGCTGCCCTGATGCTGGAGTCTGCTTCCCAAATGGACCAATTTATTATCAGTGTTTTGTTTCCCTTTCCTGCAGACCTCCCTGACAAGCTCTTTTGCTGATGGGCACTTTGGCCAACTCCTAGAATCCCAGCCTGGTTTGGGTTGAAGGGACCTTAAAGCTCATCCAGTTCCAACCCCTGCCACGGGCAGGGACACCTTCCACTAGAGCAGCTTGCTCCAAGCCCCTGTGTCCAACCTGGCCTTGAACACTGCCAGGGATGGGGCATCCACAACTCCCCTTTGCTGTCCCAACAGCAGCCTGCGCTATTTCACTGGGCATCGTAGAGCCAAGTGAAGGATTTCTGGTGTTCTCTGTTGTAAGCAGCAGCCCCCCCAGTGTAGCATCCCCTTCTCAATGCCATCCCCTCCTCTCCCCACCGCTGATTTGCTTGGCAGGTGTGAAATATTAATTGCCTCACATGGGAGCTTGGTTCACTGTCTGTCGCATTTGACTGAAATACCATTCTCTGCTGCAACCATAATTACTGGGGGTCTGGGTTTTAAAAATAGCCCCTCGCCTGTCTGTTAATGAGGAGCCACGCTTTGCTACACAACCAGCTATTTTGGTTAATTATAAAAGAGAAAAGGACAAATTTGTCACGTCTTTTGTTTTCGTTCCACCGTGTCTCCTGGTGACAGCAGGGCCGAGCCGTGATGGACTGCTCAGCCGACAGCACCAGATGCTCCCTCCTAAACCAGGGAGGGGGTCAGCACTGGCTGGGGGTCTCAGCGCTCAGGGGGGCTCCTGCCTCCCCCCACAGCAAAGAGGTTTAAACAAAGGAAAGATGATTTCAGCCAAAACCTAAATCTTCACTCAAATGCTCCCCAAGCAAATGTCTGGGGATGCTCCGACTCAAAAGCACTGATTTGTTCCTATGAAATGTTCTTCTAAATACTATTATTATTATAATTATATATTATAAAGTATTTTATATTATTGTATGTACTATATAATAATAATAATGCTCATAATAATGATATATCTTATGAAAGTGCTGACTTGAGGTATCCTGGGCTGCAGCTCTAGCACCCAGCAGACCCCCTCCTGTGCGCTCTCTCCTTGGCTGGCAACAAGACAGTGGGGGCCCTGGTACATCCTCCCCCCACCATTCCCTCATTAAGACAACCTACCTTCTCAGGCTTGCTGAATGCTCACACCAATATTCACTCAGGTTTCTGGTTTATGTCTTAGAAAGAAGGAAAAATCCCCTTCTTATGTACCAGCATAGAGGAGAGCGTTGACAAGTTTGGAAATGGCAGCTGAAAGTGCTAACAAACCTCCCCTTGGCCTCATGTGTTAATTAATAATGTGTTAATAAGCCTCCAGAAGAATAAAGATCAATTGAGCTGCTGCATTCCCAGGGCCCTGCTTGAAACCTGCCAGGCAGCAGCAGCAGCAGCCCAGGAGAGGGAAGAGCCAAGCACAGCTTCACTGGTCATGAGATTCCTGGTTAGGAGAAGCAGCACCCACCCTTAGAGCACACCAGATATGAGACACAGTTAAGCAAACTCATTTTAACAGGAGTAATTTCAGTCATTTAACAGGAGATGATCCCATGGTTTTAAGGATGTGCTCTGCCATCAGGACATGAGGAGGTTGCAGAGCCATCGGCTTCCTGCCATCCCTAGCAGAGATGTCTGCACTGCAGTGAAGGTTTCTGTAGGCTGCTCCAAAGCACCATCCTAATGGCCAAATTCAGGGAAAACTGCCTGATCCTCCAGATCAACTCCTCAATCTGATGCCCAAGAATCCCAGCTAAAAAGAACAATCAGCAACATGCAGCTGAAGGAGCCTCCTCCAGCTCTTTACCATGCAAACAGCAGCAAGTAAGAAACCAAAAAGAGAAAGAAGGGAAGCAAGAGAAGTGGTGACAGTTTACTTCTCAATCTGATGCTTGAATTGCCTGGTATTCAGATACATGTGTAAAGGAAACAACCTACTCAGCACGGTGCCATGGGCTCCCTCTTCCTTTCACAAGTGCAATATTTAGTTCTATGTCTGTAGAAACTCAGCAGCAATACTTTGCACTAAGATGCATTGACAGAATGTTTCATAATTATTTATGTGATTATCTACCATTTCAAAGAATCCATGATAACAGCTTAAATTGATGATTTAAACGAGCAAAATCATTATTCCAGCAATAGTGAATGCTGCTTTGTCAAATAATCATTCCATATATATGAAGAAAGCTTTTAGAAATAGCACCATCACTCAAGATGCTACCAGATTAATGACACAAAAATCCCACATCCTTTCCTTGAAGGCAGACAGAGCTTTGTATAGGGAGAATTAAATTTGTATATGCAGAGCATATATGGAAGTATCATACATCAAAATCAGTAAGAAACAACGGAAGGAAAAGAGATGAAACCCTTCAGCCTGGAATAATTGTTCAAGGGTTACACTTCTTCAGAAACTTCCCCAGAGAAAACAAAGCCATCAGGAACAGAAAGTGTTGTCTCTAAACCAACGGCTTGGATGGTATCTGTATGGCCCAAACTCCATCCCCAGCCAGGTCCATGCTGTCCTCCCAGTCTTGCCGCAATAGCAGCTACTGGGGAAGATATAGCACTAATAATAACAACAAAAACAATACATTAGTTCCAATAGAGCATAGGAAAATCCCAGCGCCTGAACTGCAGCGAATCCGTCCTTGCCTCCTCCTCCTGCTGACACTTCACTAACGCACAGAAAAGTGGCAGAAATTTGATAACCCTGGGATGAAGATTAAAAAATAAAGCCAGTAAAATTCCCTGTGCATTATTGAAGCTGTAGCTCATTATAATGGAAGAAGTGAGCCTTTATTTTCAGTAAGTGACACAGGAGCAGAGAAATGGCAGGATAATGATGCTCAGGCAGAACAATTATTCCATGGTGATAGAGAAGCATAAAGTTTAGCACTTTGATTATCACCCTGATATGTTTTTATGCACCCAGTTTAGAGACCGATCAATCAGGGGGTTTCTGATGCTCCAACCCTGCTCAGCTACAGAATCTGCTTGGTGCTCCATCACGTTGCTTCGCCCTGTGCATAAAGCACGGCATTTGTAGCAGCCCTTATTTCCTCATTTCGCAATACAAGGCTTTGACACAAAAATCCCGAGCTTGGACAAAAGGCAAGCTCAAAGGGGTCCCACCCTTGGACCTGGCCGAGATGAGGGTGTGATGCTGCTGCTTAATGATCAAAACCAGCTGCTCATTGCCTAAGGAGGAGCAGAGAAAGGAATTGGGGGGTCAGGAAAACAACCAACAGCAGGCACAATCCCTCCACCCAGCACACCTTCAGGAGGGGCCTACAGCAAGGGCCATTGCCCACAGAGCTGCAAGCCCTGGGCATGGAGCTGCAGCTCCAGCAGCACTGGTTGTGCTGGCAGTCTCTCCTTCAGATGTGCTTGCATGACACTTTGCCATAAACCATATCACTGGATAAGAGTGACGTGACATAACTTTTATCAAGGGGAAATTTAAGGCTTAAGTGCCTTTAAAATGCTGGCATCACTCACAGATGTGCGAGCTCTTCTTGAATATTACACCCATTATATGTAATTCTTTTCCTCTTGGAGAAATATTAACATGTACTTTTCTCCTCGTCAATCACTTTTTGTTTGACCTTTGTATCATCAGCTGTCTTTAAGAGGGTCACATTTATTCTAATGTCTGTGTCTTGCAGAGCCTTTGCTAACCACACCACGAAGCAGGGCTGGGAATGGGATTCTTGTGTATTTATACAGCACATTCCCTTCAGGGAATTCAAGCTGTTTCAGAGTACTAATTAATCATATATTTGGTAGCTTCAGACCAATGAAAAGTAACTGCTTTGCTCTCTGAATTGACATAACCTGATGTACACAAAACTAAGGAGTACAGGTGGGGAGCTTCCACCAAGCAAAATAGCTTTAAATAGTGTACACTGGTGTTGTGCACACTGGGGAATGACCCCACTTTTGGGACAACAAAAGGACTGATCCAAAGACTTCAGAGCATTCTGGGGTAAGGGCCACACTGCAGGTCCTTTACTGGGCACCAAGGGGCTGCCTCGAGAAGCTGTGGTTGCCCCATCCCTGGCACTGTTCAAGGCCAGGTTGGACACAGGGGCTTGCAGCAAGCTGCTCTAGTGGAAGGCATGCCTGCCCATGGCAGGGGCTGGAACTGGATGAGCTTTAAGGTCCTTTCCCACGCAAACCAGGCTGGGATTCTGACATGATTCTTTTTACACTTCTTTTTCAAACAAGGCCATAACGCTGAAGCTCAGGAGCAGGAAAACACAACGCTGATTCCCAGCCCCAGTTTGGTGTTCCAGACAGGTTTTTGAGATGTTTTCAAAGCCAGGCCATTTCCAATCCATAGCCTCTATGTATAGATTTGGGTATTTGGTTTACCCTTTGCCCTGCTACACAAGTACAGCTCAGCATTCGAGACCACAGCTGCCATGCTAAGATGTAGAATCCCAGACTGGCCTGGGCTGGAAGGGACGTTGAAGCTCAACCAGTTCCAACCCCCCAGTACAGGGTAGCCCCTTGTTCTTGAGTTCATCACTGACATCTTTTCACTGGAGAGAACATTCTTACCTGGAAAGGACGGGCTGCATTTCCTCATGGGTGTGCGCAGGGGCAGAAACACATTCAGGGCATCGACAGTGAAAACCTGGACCAGATACAGAAAAGCCCTTTACTTTTACAGGTCCGAGCTCGCTCCCCACCCAGTACTGACCCTGTGCCCAGCCCCGACTCCCCAGAGCCCCGCCAGCACCGCGCTTCCAGCCTGGAAGCCGCACGCAGCGCGGCGGGAGCTGCTCCGGGAGCCCCGCATCCCGGAAAAGAGCCGAAACGCCGCTAGATGGCGATGGGAGCGCCGGGATTCGGAGCATCAGCCCCAGCTGCGCATCCCAAAACCCGCGCCTCTGCGCTCTTAACACCCGCACCCCTCCCGCTTTGCTTCCTCCGGCATCCCCGCATTACCTAGCTTCAACAACACCCGATACCGAGGCCCTCCTCTTCCTCACCCTAAGAACGCGGGACCGGGTCATGCCATCTCTGCTTCCATCAACTACACACACGAATTACCCCCCCTAATTACACCGTATGCACAAACTCCAGCGTATTAATCACTATAGATGCTAATTACCCTCCCCGATACCCCCGGGGGGGAACCCGGCCAAGCTCCTCCCGAGGCTCCGGTACCCCGGGGTTTGGGAAGGCTGTGCTCTCCAAACGGTGATAATTAACCCAGCTGCAGGATGCTGAGCTCCCTAAATGGGGAGCGTTGGCGAGAGCCGTTTGCTTTAATAAGGCTCTATTGTGTCTGTGTGTGTGCACTCGGTGGCTGTTGCTGTGTTTTGGGGGCTGTAATTGTGATAACAGATGCTGGAGGAGAGAAGTTTCAGTTCTGGACCTCTTGTCCTGCTCATTACGGCCTCATTGAGCTGCCACTTGCACCCCAAAGCTGCTGCTTAATGAGCCTCCCTCAGCAGCAAGAATCAATTAATACTCAAGCACCTTGGCTCAGGCTGGGTAAATAGGAAGCCACTGAGTTAAAGCAGAGAGAAGTGAAGAGTAAACCCTCACATAACCCTCCACCATGGAGCAGCCACCACAAACTCTGCCATTAGGGTAAACAGGTGTTTTCCTGCATCCCACTCCCCATCTCAGCCGCCTGCAGTGTTTCAGCCGGTTTATCCATGAAGCACGTGGCGAGAAGGAAATTCAAACTCTGCTGTATGTAAATGGGAACCTGTACAAATGTGCTCAGAGCAGCTGGGCTTTGCCAGGCCAACCAGAAAATGGAGAAGCTGGGTTTGCGAACAGGCAGAGGGCATGAGTGTGTGTGCCCATGGGTGAGTGGGGAGGCTGTGGATCCCCTCTGCTCCTCACAGGGTGGGAGAGCTGAGGGCATCAAAGGCAGGAAGGGATTTGCGGCCCCTCATTCTCAAATCCCCTCTGCCAAAAGCCTGTTTTCATCCTGAGAGCAATGAAAGGCAATTGAGAGGGACGTGATCTGTAGCTTGGAGCTGCAGGGTAGGTAATAAGGCGGTTGAAAGTCTCCTTCTCTTCCAGGTCAGTGCTTTGCAGACAGGTCAGTGCTTTGCAGACAGGTCAGGGATCCAGCTGGATGCTTAACCCCTGTTTGAAGCGAGGAGGATGCCCTCATTTCCAGGACTCAGAACACTGCAGGAAGCCCACACCTGAGGCATGCTGTAGGTAGATGCTCAAGCTGAACTGGGTTCACTGGAGGTGACAGAGCCACAGAGAAGCGACTCGTGTCTGTGTGACCACAGTCAGGAGCTGTGCTGGAGGGTGATGGCTCCGAAGACATGGGGGAAGGAGACAAGGAGGCAGCAATGAAACGCCTGGGTACAGTCACATGTTGGGCTGGGCTGGCCACAGCAGCTCTAATACATTCCCAGAGGTGCTCCAGGGATCTTCCTGCATTCTTCACCCACCAGACCTGAATACGTTTCTTGCTGCGAATCATAAGAATTCACTTTTACACTCTAATATAATGAGGTGTCTTAAACGTGGATTTAATCACAGCATTAAAGTAACAGTCACTGCATGCTAACTGGTGTGTGCAAACACCTTACCTGTGCAGACAGCTCTGCCGCATCCTTATTAACCCAAAACCCATACCCATATTAATCACTCCACAGATTATTACTCAACCCATATCCATTGCCAACCTGCTAATCCTCCCACCTGTGCATTTGGCTTTTAGCTTCTCACTGCTCCTCTGCAGATGGAGAAGGAGATTCTGCCTTGTTCCAGAGGTGAAGCCTTGGGGAGGGCTCCCTGCAGGGCTCTGCACTGCGCAGCTCCACAGCAGGAGGCAGGCAGTTTATTCAGGTGTGTGCACATCAGGGGTTTGTTTGGGACCTGCAATGAGTCCAGTGCTGAGACTGCTGTGGAAGTGCTTCCTCCAGCCCAGCCCCAGCAGTGCCCCAGCGCTCCGGCTCCTGCTCCTGCAGGAGGAATATGGCTCTTGTGAGCCAGGCAGGGAATTCCAGCATCTCCACAGGGGGATTCTGCTCAGCTGGGGGGGATTTATCTCCTAGCCATTCCCCTTTGTCCTGGCCTTGTCAAAAGCTCCTTTATTGCAGCTTCTGGAATCCTTCTGGAAGTACTGGACCATCCTCCTGTTTGTTCTTGTACAAGCAGGAAGGCCAGGCCATGCACGGAGCAATTCTTTGACTTCTCTCCCAAAGTGGATTTGAGTATTTCTGGTGCTTGATCTATTTGTTCGGTGTATCTGTACTGTATCAGTAGCCTTGAGCCACTTCCCTCGCAGGCAGGGTGCTGCCGCACTGACCTGTGCTTGTCAAAGGCTAAAATGCTGTTTGAGCACACATAAAATATGCACGAGGTCTGTGACCTAGTCTCTAAACTCCTGTACAGCCTCAGGCAATGCCTTTGTGGCGAGCTCAGAGAGATTCCAGGTTCCTGCTGCAATAATCACATGGATGTCAAAAGGATGCTTAAAAACTTGTGCAAGAGAAACTCTCCTCCTCCCCCCACCCCGAGATCATTCCAACACTTCCCTTTGTGGAAGCTGAACACGGCAAAAAGAGCTCTTTGAAGCATTTCTATCTTCTCCTCAAAGCTCAGCCTAATTGAGTGCTAACAAAGGAGAAAATGCTTCCTCCTCTCCTGGCGGCCGGCAGAGCTGGAGCAGAATGATGATGCAGAGGCAGCCAGCTCCATGCATCCCTGCTCTGTATCCTGGTTGCTCCCAGGCCACCCTCTGCCACTGTAGCACAAGGGTTATGTGTGTCCAGAGCCCCCCAGCAGGGACTTGGCTAATGAATGTTCCACTCTTGGTGCTTCTGCAGTGCCTTTCTGAGGCTCTTAAAATAGAATCAAATCTCCCAACAACTGCACAAGGGATGAGAAGTAGCTCCAAGAGATGGGAAGTAGCTCCAAGGGGTCGGAAGTGGCTCTGTTCTATTTGTCAGAGGGGAAAGAGGCAGGCAAGGCTGCTCACACGGAAAGGCAGCAAAACTGGGAGTGAGACACAGGGGACAGTAATTCCCTTCACTGCAGGAGTAAATGGAGGATACTTAGTGCTTTGGAACACCAGGAGGCTGCGGTGTCTCCACTTTGTGTCTATGGGGCTGGAGGTCCTGGTGGCAAAGCAACCCTGGCAAAGGGCGATTCTCAAATTGTAACCCAAATTCTAATGTAAGTCATTGCTGATTTGGCTTTGAATGAGCTACAAAGCAGAAACCCATGTTCTGTATTTCACAGTTAAGAGCCTCCTGCTCCCATCCCAGCTTGATCTGAAACAGAGCTGGTGTGAGACAAGCCTGAAGCACCAAGGAAGGACACACGCATGGCCATGTGGACCCAGTTACAGAGCTCCAAACTTTGCCTTCAAGTCTGGATGAGGGGGATCTGTTGATGACCTCCCAGATGTTATTGCTGGTGCTCAAGCCATGGACAAGCCTATTTCCAGGAGCAATAAGGGCGAAATGACTGTCATAAACCTCCAGGAATCAAAAGTGAGACCAGCCCAATTCATTAATACCCAGATGAGCTGACAGAGGCGTTCTTGATTGCCAAATATTAGCATAGAGTTAATCTGTACCTGAGTTGCCTCAGCCTGGCCATCCTCCCTCCCTGTTCTTAGACATTTTGCCAAAGGGCAGCACTGAACAGCTGTAATAAGATTCCTCCACTGGAGTTAATTAGGAAGCAACAATAAAGCCGGAGTAGTTTCCCTTTCCACAGGTATTAGCCTGAACTAAAAACAAATCCTTTGCTTTGGCATCAATAGTTGTAATTTCAAGTCGAACATGAACCCTGGGGTATAGTCTTGATGCAGCTACAGACACGTCCATGTTGTATTAGGCTGTTCATCTCATTTATATTGCGTTAGAACACTTCCACATTATTGTATACACACTTGCCTGCACAAACCTATCTATACACTGAAGATAGCCTCTTCTGGAAGAGCCCTACATAAATGTGCTATATTTCACTTTGTTGCTGTTGGATCTGTAGCCCCCCACTAGCAACATCAATACTTTGCATGTTCCAGGTTGACCTGGCACCTGGGGAGATGTGCCCCGTAGCAGGGATGGTGAGGGGTCCTAAGCATCCCACGAACCAGTTCTGACTTAGGGAGGAGCAATTTTAACATGGTTATTAGTGATACACTCCCATTGAAGCAATGAAGCATCCACTCAACACTAAGCTAAATGCCCACTGCAAATGAGTTAGCCACTTAGATGTAACAAGACCACACATGCCGAGTGTAATAAAAAGCAAGAGGGTTTTGTGGTTATTATTGCCAGTCTAAGATAACTGTCTGATTATATACAAGTGTATGTCACCCTCTAGCTAAGTATTCACAGAAGAGAAAAGATGCTAGAATTTAAACAGGTTAAAATGAACACCACAGTTGTACTTGGTAATTGAAAGTGTCACCTCCATTAGCTTGCCCTGATAACCAGGCTTGAAAAGCCAACACCGGGATGGTCAAAATCCTTTCCACTATTTACAGAGTGATGGTGATTAAGCACAGGGTGATCCCATCTAGTCAGAAGGTGAAATAAAAGCTGGTGGACCCACAACCTTACCAGGTAAGGTCCAAACCTGCTCTTATGGAGGTGCCTTCCAAAGCATGGTTGTGGCTCTTCAGCCTTCTGCATTAGACCTGGGAAATGTCAGAAGGATCTAAGCCATCTGTGTTTTCTATAATCTTTATTAAGCATCACTTGACCTTGTCAGTGCTGAGAAAGCCCTGGGAAGTGTATGCCACATCAAAATGTATTTTTAATTGAGTATACTTATTCTATCAGATGTATTAACAAGGTGCAGATGAATTCAGATGACCCCATGGTCAATGCTGTCAATTCACGTTGAAATGTCTTTTGCCTTTGCTGAGCTGAAGCAGTCAATAACCTCCCAGAGGTCACACATGGAGTGGAAATGCTCCCTGCCAGCACCCATCCTGCTGCCTGCCTCCAGCGTCTCTACTACAGTGAGCAAGTCAGCACAGAGAGCAGCACCTCTAGAGGTCCCCTCTAACACAAATTATCCCTCTCCTCCAGCTCTTAGGAGAGCTCTGGGAATCTCAGTATATCTGGTATAAATTTAGACTAACCCAAAGGCACAAATGGACACCAATTGTCTCCTCTTTCATTTCCAAATCATGTGCAGTCATGAGAGAGGTTTAGGTTAGATATAAAGAAGCTCTTCCCTGGGAGGGTGCTGAGGCGCTGGCACAGGGTGCCCAGAGAAGCTGTGGCTGCCCCATCCCTGGCA
>WYDI02010127.1:0-27811 GCA_009867235.2 Psittacus erithacus | reverse complement strand
TATTTCCCTTGTCATTGTTATTATTGGTGGTAGCGGTAGTGATTTGTGTTATACCTTAGTTACTGGACTGTTCTTGTTTCAACTTGTGGGAGGTGTATTCTTTCGATTCTCCTCCCTATCCCTCTGGGAGCTGAGGGAGGAAGGTGGGGAGTGAGTGAGAGTCTGCGTGGCTGATTTACGGCTTGGCTTAAACCACAACATGGTGCCATGGAAATTCCGTAATGAGTACACAGACAAAACACTAGAACTACCAATCTTTCTGTCTTTGGGATCTTAATAAAGAAGATTGGGTGTTCTCAGGGTTAGGTGAAGTAAGGACTGCACATGCTCTTTCCGTGTGTGAGGTGATGATAACTTCTAGGTCCAAAGAATTCAGCTCTGCTTTATGAATTTTGCCATGGATATGTATGTGACTAAGCATATCATGAAGAGTTCCACAGTTGTAAATAGTCTTTTCAAAAGAATTTCAGACCTCCCCATAAGCTGGAGAAAATGTTTAACCAACGCATGAAGATACCCTTTCAGGGAAATTGCTTCAGGACATTCATAAATGTTACACAAAGGTTATCTGTAATCTGGCAGCAAAATACATTAGTCTTACTTGATGTTGTGTTTCAGGATAAATAATTGTTAGTAAGGATCCCAGGAATTACACTTTCATAAGCGCCTCAAATCAGATGAGGGAACAGGTTTGGCTTTGGTTTCTTATAGCAGGCGCCCAGTACTTGTTGGACTTGAAGTATTCCAGTACAACTGGGAGAAAACAGTGTTTGGTCACAGACCCCTCTGGCTTTAATTCTTCCTGTGCTTTTTAGATTTATTTTTACTTCAAGAGTGAATTTGTGCCTGAGCTGCAGCATCCACTGGTTTATTTGGTGCCAGGTACCACTGATTTTTTGAATCTATGTTGGTTAATGCTTAGGAATAGGAGAAAGATGAATCTCTGCAGTGAGGTAGTTGCTGTAGATTTCTTCCTTCACTAACAAGAATGAGTCCTATACCTGGTCATTCTTGCTTTCTTGAGATCTTGCTGAGGTATATGTAGTTCTATGGCTTGTTGGAGTAGAAGATGTAGAAATGAAAGGAAAAATCAAGAACCAAAAGTAGGAACATAGGATTGGAAGGAAGTAGCTAGATTACTAAATCTGGTGAAGCATTCTTTGAAGCCTGCTAGTTCATTTAGTTTTTCCTTCGAGTTCTTTAGAACTGTGTTCAGGAAAATACCTGGCGCAGTGCGTTTCCATTAAATTCTTCTGAAATGGATGCAATCATTAGCAATTACAGTGCACCTGGATGATACTCAGATGTGTCTTCTGACATTCATCGAGGGGCGAAAAAATTTGCTGTCATATTCCAAACCAGCAGACTAGTATTTTTCTTGGTATTTAGATTCCACTTTGCTGATAGCATGGTAGCTATTGACAGTTTTTGATATATTGTGAATAACTGACTAATTTAGATTATATTAAGCTGTATGTCTGATTCAGAAGACCAAAGATGTTGAATATAAGTTCTATGTAATAGGAAGTTTGGGGTTGTTTTCACCTACCAGGTAAAGGCAAATCAGAACACCTATTTTAAATGCTAATATATTCATAACTATCTTTTAAACAGGAGGTGAGACTGAAGGTTTTTGCAGTCTTTCCTACCACTTGGCCTTGATAAAACAGCAAAACTGCTTAATGATCATTTTCACCTTTGAAAAAGGGTGGGTTCCTTTTTTGAACCTGCTTAATATTTAGAATGTGAATTCAACTATTGCAGTTGCAATAAACAGAGCACATATTTCGTACCAGTTTTGAGCACACTGGACATACAGGCACTGAAATGCAGTGTGTCTTATAGAATCAAAATTACACTATTAGTAAAGATTTGTTTCTTCTGTTCAAGAAATTTCTGAGAAAGTGTAATAGGTGCAAAAGTTCTGATCTTTTGAGCTTTCCTGTCAAGTTTTTTTCACAGTTGCCTGGCTTCAGCTAATGGACAGTAAGAAAGGAAACCTACAAAAATGTAATTTAATTTAATAAATTACTTTTGAAAATATGCTGTGAGTAAAGGGGAAATGCAGAGTGGGAAATAACTCAGTTTATATAACTCAGGCATGTATAATGTGTGTGTGTAAGAAATTTGCAGTTAGAAAAATGAGATGGTAAATGTACCAATGGGATCCATCTTTTTCTGTGCAGATGTGTGGGAACCATTGTACAAGATGTGCCACCATTGCATCTCATTTTGTCTATTTTGTTCCTTGTCCATGGCTATCCATAGTGTATTGCTAAGGACAAAGATTCTTGCTGTGTAGGTTTAGTGGTATGGAAGGCCATCCTTAAAAATAGAAATTCAGCCTATTTGAATTAGCTGACATAGAGTAGGAAGAATATTTATGACTTATTCAATTGTATTTCTATTATTTGAGTTCAAAAGTTACACCTTCTGGATTTTTTTTGCCTTGCCTCTCCTTCTTCCTGAACTGCAGGTGGCAAACATTCCTTGGACTGCACGTTAATATTAACAGAAGGAGACTCTGCCAAATCTTTAGCTGTCTCTGGCTTAGGTGTTATTGGTAGAGACAGATACGGAGTATTCCCACTCAGGGGTAAAATTCTCAATGTTCGAGAAGCTTCTCACAAACAGGTAAGTAGTTTTGTTATCTCCATTCAGCTAACAAATGTATGTCTCCTGTTTATTTTTGTTCTCTAGGGTTGCATCCTTGCATTTTAATTTTTTTATTTTTAATGGCAATTTTGTGGCTGGGATTTTATAAGGTACCAGCTACTTTAAAGACTGGAAATATTAAGTATAGTAGTGCAGTACTAGGATGATAAAGTTCACTTCACAAACGCAAGGAAATTCTGTTATGACCCATAATAACATTTTACATGAATATTAAAAAAACCTAGAATTTTATATTCTCTCCATTGCCATGTGATTTCATTGGGTCACAATGTGAGGCAGGAGCAGCCATCACTACCTCACTGCATTAGTTTTGCTGCTGTCTGTAATTTGTGCATGAGTAGTGCTGCAGCTGCCCATAGAAACAGTGGAAAGAGGAAACAGCTTTACAGGATGACTTTCTGTAACATGCACTTTTCTCACTGCCTTTCTGTCTCAAAGAGCTCTGGCTGTAGAGGAAGAGAGTGGTGTAGTCTTGAGAATTTGCGTGAATGGGAGAGATGTGAAGGCTTCGAGGGAGCTGGGGCGGAAAAGGTTATGAGGTTTAGGTAGGGGTGTGTTGAAAAAGTAGCTGTACAGCCCACCTAAAAAAGACTGTAATGTTTCTGAATTTCTGGTTTTTATGCTGACTGCAAAGATAACTTTTTTACACAGATTATGGAAAATGCAGAAATCAACAACATTATCAAAATAGTTGGACTACAATACAAGAAAAGCTATGAAGATCCAGAATCTCTGAAAAGTTTGAGATACGGAAAAATTATGATCATGACAGATCAGGTTAGTCTGAAATTCACAGGTTTTAGTGTACAGAGCTTCTTAAAATGTGTTTGGCTGCAATTTGTTAGGTTACATTTATGTGCATTATAACCTATCTCGTGTTAGGACAACAAAGATGTATACAGAGGAAATCCCTAATGTATGAGGTTTCTTTATGGGAATAATTTATTTATATGTTGTTTCATTTACTCCAAATGAACAACTGAATTTAGTTGCATGGTATATATCAAAGTAATAATAACATGCATAAACAAGAATGCTTCTGATAACTAAAAAATATGTTGAAAATAAGGACAAAAGGGCACATTAGATGAAGTAGTAATGCTAGAAAGTTAGGGAGAGATAAGAATGCAGCAATTATTTTCTCATGGAGAGTGTGTCTGTTCAGATTTTAGCAGTGTAGGAATCCTATGCTTTGGATATTTGAAAAGCTTTGTAATTTTTCCCAGACAGGTTGAACTATCAAGCATCTTAACATCAGTGAGAACTGTGGGCCAGGCTCGGCTTTCTTCCACCAAGGTTTAGCTCCATGGTGTCTGGGAGAGCTGTTAATCTCTCAGGCAAAACGTGTTGTAGGAAAACCACCTTTGAGATGCAATGGTGCACTTGGTTTGGAAGAGCTTATTATTAACTCGGGGATAGTGCCAGTCGCAGGTGGCTGTTCCATACCCAGGTCCAGCTTAAAATCCAAATTAAAACTAACTGTTCCCCTATATGTTTGGGTTTTTGTAAACAGACATTGTTTTGAGGTATCCAGGCCAGTGAATAGGGGGTTTTGGTGTTTTTTTGGGGTCTGGCATTTCATAAGATAGCCTCATGATTTCATGTTCTGATTCAGGATCAGGATGGATCTCATATAAAAGGCTTGTTGATCAATTTTATTCATCACAATTGGCCATCACTGTTGAAACATGGTTTTCTTGAGGAATTCATCACTCCTATTGTAAAGGTAGGGGCTCTATTAATAAGATTTTATGTATTACTTAGAGTGCAACAGAAACATTTATTGTTTTTTTTTTTTTGTTTGCTTTTGTTTTTTAAAGGCAAGCAAAAATAAGCAGGAACTTTCATTCTATAGTATTCCTGAATTTGATGAGTGGAAAAAGCATATGGAGAATCATAAAGCATGGAAGATAAAATACTACAAAGGTTTGTTTTTAAAAAAAAAAAAAAAAGTGAACCTCATGGATCTAAAACTACATAATAAATGGGTGTGATGAAGTTTTATTTATAGCTGTTTTCATGGTAGTATCTTCTGTAATGATTTTATAATATTCCTGGTAAATTAAAAGGGATAAAATGATAAAACTTGAATTTTGAATATGGAGTAGCTATTTCATTTTAATGTACAGGTTTGGGTACCAGCACTGCTAAAGAAGCAAAAGAATATTTTGCTGACATGGAAAGACATCGGATCTTATTTCGATATGCTGGTCCTGAAGATGATGCTGCCATTACACTGGTATGATCTTATAAAAGTGCTTCTATATGATATGCTTTAGTTTCCATTGTTTCTGAAAGTGGCATGTGAGGAATTCCTAACAGGGTGTTTTGGGGTTTGTTTTTTTGTTATTTTTTTTGAGTAACTGAAAAAAATACTTTTGGAAGAGAATGAAGCTTCTGGAAACAATTTTAAATGTTGGAGTAAGAACTTTATCCATGCTACAAAATCAGCTCTACCTTCTCCTTAGTAGCTTTGATCAATTTTATGTGGTATGGATGTCAAGAGACATTACATTCAGACTTGCTTTTAAAGACAGAACATGCAAAAAAGTATTCTGAGTAAGGCAATAGTCCAACAAATGATGTTTTGCATTTACTTAGGGACCTGTGTTTTGTTTCTGAGCAAATAAGATCAGGTAAATATTATTCATTCACTGAAGATACAGTGTGTATTATGTGTATTCATGCATGCGTTCTGCATATGTGAATGTGAAATTTTTTAGATAGTTGTATGCAGGCAAGTACTTGTGTTTCAAAGATAGCTTTTGGAAGGGCAAAGAATAGAATGTCTGGGACAAAACTGTTTTTGCAAGAAATGTTTCATCTTTGATCTACTTTATTTTGCAATTTCAATTGTAGGTGATATTAGAGAGAAAAATTAGTAGGAGAATAAAAATAAAAATGGGAAAATACCCATCTTAGTCAAAACAGCTTTTTCCTTACCTAATAACGTTTTCTTATATTGAAAGTTATAGTAGGTATCTGCTCTGTTGAAGAAAACCAGCTTGATATGTCAGAAGTTATTTATACTACTCAATTTACTTCTGTCCAAGATGCACTTAAGTGTAATCTATGTATGTGGTTTCCTATCCCAGAGGAGTGTGCTCACCTAGATAGAAAAGGAGTCTGTATATTTGCATATACACTAAGCCAATTGATGGAGAGACCCTGAACTGCCCAGTTAAAATTCTGGGCTCTATTTCTGCAAATAGACCTCCAGACAAATAGATAGGCTGATATATGAGGCCATATAACCTGTTATGGCTGATTCTTACTGCTGTCCAAAATTATAGTCTGTCAATTTGAGATGAAGCTAGGAGCATCTACTGACTAGTACTGAAGCTGTTAACAGAAACTTCATGTATACTCCTATCCATGTTTTCTTTGCTGATAGGTATAATCCCACTCACTGAAGGGAACACATTGCTGTGTCTTTTTGTAGTGATAAGCTGTTGCTTTAAAGTGATGCCTTATCATCAGGAAGATGAAGGCCCTCAGTCATCTGGCCTAAACTCTGGTTTAGGCTTTTCATGCAGCATCAGTTTTGTTGAGATGTCAATTCTCTGAGGAGGACTGGGGCCAACCCCTCAAACAGCTACAAATTATTGGTATTCTATCATGACAGAGCAAATGAGGCATTAAGAGGACAAGAGGAGTGGGGTATTTTTTGCAGTACCTTCAGTTAATTTTCATTATGACAGCTGGTTATAGTTCAACCTTAAAATTACGGGGGCAAAGATCCCAGCACCTTTAATCTTGTGTATCAAAGGACAACTCTGAAGCAAAGAGAGAAGTAAGAATGATAAGGTTTGTCTAAATGTGTGCTGATTTCTGGAAAGTAATATTAATTACATTCAGTGAGAGATCTGTCAGTTCAAAAGCCTTGTGCAGCCATGTCTGAAAGGTCATGTGCTTGTACAGCTGCTTGTACATAAACATCAGTTATATGGATTGCCTTGTCCAAATCAGTATTATTGAATACTTGATCACCTAGTGCAGTACACTTAAAATTATGACTAAAGTAACATCCATTTACACAAACATTTATGTGCTGATACTTTAGTGTACCTGCAATCTTTTCAGGCCTTCAGTAAGAAGAAGATTGATGATCGGAAAGAATGGTTAACAAACTTCATGGAGGACAGGCGGCAGCGTCGGCTACATGGCCTTCCTGAGGTGAGTCCTAAATGATAGTAATAAATCTGGTGAGTGAGATTTAAATGTAATGTAGGCTTTTTTAAGACTGAGTAATGTATGTTGTTTTTTCCAGCAATTTTTATATGGTACAGCAACAAAACATTTGACTTACAATGATTTTATTAACAAGGAGTTGATCCTTTTCTCAAATTCTGACAACGAGAGATCTATCCCTTCACTTGTTGATGGTAAGCTGATAATTCATTATTATTATGTGTTGGAGCATTCCTTTTCATTTTTTCAAACCTTTGATTTGTATTGGAAATCAGTGCATTCCAGTAGAGAATATATTTTTGTTTGTTATCATTTCTATGTAAGGAATCACCATATTTCTTCTGTGAGGAAGTTTAAGCTGTTGCTGTGCAGCCTTTTTACTTAATCAGACCTATTCCCTGGACCATACTACAAGTGCTTTGTTTCTAGTCAAGCTATCAGAGAAAGCAAATCTAAGTGCTTATAATAATTAAAATTCAAGTCGGCAGCTGAGTGCAGATGAAGATGCAAATGTTTTCTCCCTTCAGAATTATACCACAGGCAGTGTTTTAGTGGTTACTGACCTGTAATCTTGCTAGGGTTCTGTCAATCAGGTTTGCTAAGTCTCCTCTTGCAGTAACATCATCATTAAAAGAAGCAGCTTCATTTGTAAAACTGTCTGCAGACGCCATGAGCAGGTGTTCCTGGCTATGTTATTGTCAGTATGCATATGCTTACTAAATACAGAAAAAAGACCTTGAGGTTTCATAGGGAAGAAAAAAAAAAAAGGAACATTTAAGTGCATTTTCTCCACTCTGCAGTACATTTTTTTATAGTGGAGGTGGCCAGCCTTCTTGACACTACAGACCAATAACAAATTTTTTTTTCAACAAGAGCTTTTTATGTTTAGATAGTGGGGTAGTTCACAAGTGGAAGATAGGGGTAGTAGATTCCTGGTAGGATGAATCTCCAGCTCTGCTGCAGAGCAAGGCTGGGTTAGGTATGCGGGTATTCCTGTGTAAAGGAAATTCTCCAGGTCTGTTAAATTCAGTATATTTTTGGTAGGAAAACGTAATGCAGGCTCATTGTAAATAAAATCGGATGTTACATGTTTAAATAAAATGGAGATTGGAGTCACCACATTTGATGATTTCCAACTTTTGCTCTTGCGTTTGACCTAGGTTAATAATAATAAAATGTAGCAATATTTTAGTGCATTTCAGGAATGTATGCGAATTAAGAACACACTGAGCAGATTAATAAGCATGATCTAGAACTGGTTATGAGTTTTAGATAACGTGCAGAAGAAAAGATGCAATCTCTTCCACACAGATGCTGTACTTAAAGTGTGCCTCAACAATAAAAACAAATCAGAAGGTCAGAGAGACTGGCTTCTGTCTTAAAACCTCAACAGATCTAAAAGGGAGTCAAATAATGCATCTTTTTGTCGAATTTTAAACAGTATTTGAGAGAGTGAAATGCATGTGAGTTGAATTTGTGTTAATATTCTTCGGAGAAAGATTTTGCTGAGTAGACTGGAAAGAAACAACTCTTGTCTTGTGGAAGTTGTACATTTAGGATAAAGTTGTTGTTTGTTAGAATGATGTATTATACACTGCATGGTAATGACTGTCTGAAAAGGTTACATTTCCACTTTTCTGGTAACTTTTTCCATTTGGTAAGATATTTTTAATTATTTTAAAAGAACAGACATATTAATTTTATTTTCTGTTAATATTATAGTATTGATTTATTTCCATTTAATGGTTAGGCTTATTTTGAGATATTAGAAATTAAAATAAGGTAAAAAGACCCCCTCATTATTGAAAAACATACGGTTGTGTATGTGTTGAAATGGGATATTTTTCTTAATAGGTTTAAAACCAGGGCAACGCAAAGTTTTGTTCACTTGCTTTAAGAGAAATGATAAACGTGAAGTAAAGGTTGCTCAGCTGGCTGGTTCTGTTGCTGAAATGTCAGCTTACCACCATGGGGAGGTGAGTATGTAGGATGGTAAAGTTGTGAGGATTTTTAGCCTATATAAAATATTAGGTAAATGTTTGCTGTACTGCAGTTGCAAACATATTGACAACAAGTCTACTAATCACAGAGTTATTTTTAGAGAAAATGAACCACACAGTATACAGTTTGGAAATATTCTTTCATTATTCTTTTGTGTCTCTATACACAATGGTATCCAAGCTAGTTTGTGAGTTGTGGTGTAATAATAGATAACTAATTACCTAGGTAACTTCTGGATTCTCAAATCATAGGAACTATATATGTAGGAACTATATGTATATAAACATATACATATATATGCATATATGTGTTCATATATATACATATATATGAACAGTGTTTGTCTTAAATGAGAAATATAGCCTTTTAAGGTAAGAAGAAGAGATTGTGGTGTCTGAAGACCTGGAACAAGGGTTATTTCTACCTCTGGTCTTGTTTATATTTATCTGAAATGTTAGCAGAAGTTCCCATATTAACAGTCTCTCTCATCCCTTCTGCTCACCTATTAAAAGCAATGAGTAGTGGTTTGTGCAGTAGTAAGTGCAGTCAGTTTGTGCCCCTTTCATTCCTCCAGAGAAGTGCTTTAGAAAAAACGGGGAAGCCCAGGGGTTTTCATAAGCATAGGATGTAAGGACACTTAAATCAGGGAGACAATGTGGCTGTGGAACAGGAAGCATTGTATTTTGCCAGTAGATCTTATAATTGGATTTCAGCATTCCTTTCTCAGAGAGATTACATTTTTGAAATTGAATTCAGGTTAGACACACAATTTTGGGACATTAAAAATATATTTTATTGGCTGATGAGGAAAGGCTGTTTCTTCTTACACTTCTTGCTATGAATATGGTTTTGGTGTTTTGTTTTTTTTCTTGCAGCAAGCATTAATGATGACTATTGTCAACTTGGCTCAGAACTTTGTTGGAAGTAACAATGTTAATCTGCTACAACCTATTGGTCAGTTTGGTACCAGGCTTCATGGTGGAAAGGATGCTGCCAGCCCTCGCTATATTTTCACCATGTTAAGGTAAACACAAATATAAACACATGCTTTTGAAAAGCCTTGTTATGAAACTAATCCTTTTACAACACTACAGGGTTTTTTGTCTGAGAGGAACATGGGAGGACTGGAATATTTTGATGGAAGCTCAAATTCTGCTTTACATCAGCTATAAGTGCGGTTTTGCACATTGATATTTTTTTCCCCATGCATTAGAAGTGCTGTGGGAATTGTAGCTTTTAAGGAATTAAACTTCAAATCACAAAGCCTGAAGACTGAAAATGCGGATCAGTCAGATTAGTTACTGATCTTAAATTGTGACTTCTTGCAGAAGTAGCTTTTAGTTTTTCTAGGTAGTGTGAAATCAATTTCACAATAGAAAGTGTATTACTACCTGGTGATAAGTCCTGCAACTCAGCATAGAGTTGAAAATTGAGATGGATTCTTTTCCTTCAGGATGAATTTCTTTATATTCAGTTAAAATACACATACATAATTAATAATGCAGACATAATTTAATGCTGATTTTTTTCACAGCTAGTACCTTCAAATTCATTTGGTATGCAGAGTGTTAAAATGTGTTCCTTAACTTATGACATGCTGTAACTTACGTTATGTTGCTTCTTTTATTTCCTAATTTCAGTGTAGTATTTTGCCTAAAATTCCTTGTAGTTTCTTCTTTTCCTCTAATTGTAAGCTTTATACCAATACCTAAGGTTTTATTCCCTTTCTCATAAATGTTCTTTCTGCAGCAACCTAGTTTTGTACATTTTTCTTTTTGCATGAAGTGCTGGAAATTGTATTCACCCAGGACAATGTTCTAGAAGAGCAAAAGGAGTCACCTGTAAAAATTATGTAGTATTTATAGAGACTGCTAGTCCTACAATTAAGCAACAGAGTTATGCAACTACTTGCATGCTTTGTTGCTTTAATACTGGGTGGTCTGCTGTCACATTGACCTGTATGTTCTGAATGACTCAAAGAATGCTATTTTGTAGATGTCAAATGTCATCAGTTACTAGTGTATCATGCATTATTGTGAAGGAAACAAACATCATTGGTTATGAAGATGTTCTTCCATTGGGGAAAAACTTCCTTTTCTCAGGAGGTATGTTTGCTGTATTTTCAGCTTCAGAATGTCAAAGACAAAGGAAGACACGATAAAAATCTACAAATAGATCATATCTGGACCCATGGACTGTTATGTGCTTTACTTGCATTTATGTATTTACTAGACTCCAGATAAATAGATTTTTTTCTTTTATTTTTTTAAAGCCCTTTAGCAAGGCTGCTTTTTCCATCAGTGGATGACAACTTGCTTAAATTCCTTTATGATGACAACCAACGCGTAGAGCCTGAGTGGTATATTCCCATCATTCCTATGGTTTTAGTAAACGGAGCTGAAGGAATTGGTACTGGATGGGCGTGCAAACTTCCAAACTATGATACCAGAGAGATTGTAAACAATGTCAGACGAATGCTGGATGGCTTAGATCCCCACCCAATGGTAAAAATAATAGCATTTGCTAGTATTTCATGTGTTTGCTAAATAAATCTTATTGTATGAACTTACAAAATGAATTCATATCACACTAAAAATGCTTGATTATTGGAACATCTGGGTTGGATAGTCCCAGTAATTTTGTGTAGGAGCTTTACTTGATTGTAGGGATGAGGCTGGGGAAATTCACCTTGAGGCAAAAATACTGTAATTTGTGATTTTGCAAGGATTTTTTTTCTCTAGTCTGCTGACTGTAAGCTTTCACAGTGGCAAGTCTTACAGGGTAGTTATAACATGGCAGTAGGGTAACAGTTGTACCACTCTTTCCTTTTTGAAGGTACTACTGTTTCAGCTAAGCTTAACATTTCCTCTGTCTTGTCTGGATTGTACTCTTTTATGTATCTGTAAGTACAGAAGTAGTTATATTGTCACACTTCAAGAAAATCAGCAGCTTCTGAACTGAATTTAGCTTCTGTTCCTTTATTTAGAATTTTGTAAGAAGTCTCAGAAGTGGTGCGAAAAACATTTGGGCAGGAAGAATACCTGGGTGAATCCAAAATACCTGTAACCAACAGATGAAATACAGATAATGTTACTTTTTGTTCACAACTGATGGATATTGCTACTTTGCTGTGTTTACTAGGTCATAGAAGCAGAAACATCTCCACTTACATCACAGGTCACTTAGTGTGCAGTATCAGTTTTCCTGACATAGTGAATTTCCTTTTGCAAATTCTTGGGAATGATGAATTATATTTTAATTAATGCAATCCATGCCCTTCCTTTAGGACTCCTAGGCCTTCTCTGTAGTCTCACAGTCAATTGAAGCTTCACTTGGTTGAAAGAGGCAATTCTGCCTCCATCTAGCTCCTTTCTGTATGCTGGTATGTGTTTGTGGCTGCATGGTAAGCTGGATAAAGGAATCGGTTCAGATAAAAAACATTCCTCACTGTTGGTTACTTTTAAACTGGATGGGTTCCACTATCTTTGTCAAATAGCACAAGGATGAAAAAACGGTTAGGGGAGGTAGCACCACTTCTGTAAAGTTACTGTGAGACTGGGGTGTTCGTCTGTTCTCTGTCATGCCTTATCCGAACTTGCAGTTTTCTTTGGGGAAAAAAAAAACCCAAAACAAAACAAACTCAAACAAAAACAATCCTTCCCTCCTCCCAAAACCAACAAAACCACAACAACAACAAAACCACAACAAAAAACCAAAACAAACAAAACAAAAAGAAAACAAACAACAAAACAAAAAAAAATCCCAAACCCACAACCCACCACATCGCTGGATTCTGCTGCATCTTCTTAATCATGTCTCCTCTGTAGATGTGAAGGTGTTGAGGTACTTTCTTCTGTCACTTGCATGTGCGCATTCTGTGTTTTCTGTAGTATTTTTCCTATGACTTTAGATCTTCCCATTGTGAGAGGCTGGTTGATGGATTAGTTTGATATAAAGTGATAGGTGTATGGTAAACAAATATTTTTCCCATGTTTTATTATAAAGATAATTGCAACTTTTTTGCTTTTTGCAATTTCAGCTTCCAAACTACAAAAACTTCAAAGGAACCATTCAGGAACTTGGTCAAAACCAGTATGTAGTCAGTGGTGAAATATTTGTGGTGGACAGGAACACAGTAGAAATTACAGAGCTTCCTGTAAGGACATGGACTCAGGTAAGCAACACTGAAATACAGTTACATAAAGACTAAAACCAACAAAAAGCTTATTAAATTATTTAATCCTATATCCAGATAAACTTCTAACATAATTTCTGATGATTATACATACATGAAAAGGATCATGATCTCATTCTTTTGTGTGCCTTTGTAGAAGCAGGTTTTCTACTTGTGCCACCTACTGTCCACACTACAAAGAATACTTGCTCCTTCTGCTGAATTAATATTTAATCCTCTTTTTCTTTTGACTAGTCTTTCCTTGTTAGATGCTTCTTATGTTTGCACTAGTCTTAGCCCACATTTTGCATGTTATTCTGGTTCTGTAAATTTTAACTGGTATCAGATGTAATGTAGAAAGCTTTGATCTTATGTTGTTCAGTTGGTTTAAGGATTTAGGGATTTTAAGAAGTGCTTCTGTTTTTTTGCTACCCTGTTTTTAATAGGTGTACAAAGAACAGGTTCTAGAACCTATGTTGAATGGGACTGAAAAAACTCCAGCATTAATTTCTGATTATAAGGAATACCACACTGATACAACTGTGAAATTTGTTGTGAAGATGACAGAAGAAAAACTTGCGCAGGCAGAAGCTGCTGGATTGCACAAAGTCTTTAAACTTCAAACAAGTCTTACTTGTAATTCTATGGTAACTTTTACATGTTTGGCTATCAAAATCCTTACTGTTGCTTGCTGTGAACTCAAATGTTTTTGTAGTGTATTTTGGTACTTGGTACTGAATGCTATATTGTGTATTTGAAATTGTTCGAATAATAGAAAATTGTGATGGCATACAGGCATCACAAATGTTAAGTCAATATGGAGCAGCAAATCCATTTAAGCTGAGGTGAATTCTTCCAACCAAATTAGACTTACTTAGAGTGTCTTAGGGTGGTTAATTTCCTGTAACTGAAAATTTCCTGTGCAGCTAACCAAAACTGGTTAAAGTAAATCATACAAATAACTTTTTGCCATATTATAATTAGGTTTGAGTTTTAAACTTGAGATAAATTACATTTTCAAAATTACACTTTATGCAAGACTGCTACACCACTACTAGGAGCTAAATGATCCTATGTTTCACCAACATATAAATCCCCTTTTAGATTGCAAGGTATAGAAAACATTACCCTTACACCACTGAAGACATAATAGTGATGTAAGCTACTCATATGGTTTATTCTGCTTATAATACCATGGGAGTAAGAATATGAGCAAATATACATGTCTGTCTCTTATGAGAGGGATTTGAATAGTAAGGTAATTTCTGCCAGAATATTTCCAAGCAATCTGCTTTTATAAAGTCTGGGGAAAAATAAAAAAGGCTACTTTCAGATATTATCACAAAAGTACAATTCATGTTGCTGCTGTTGTATAAATCAAAAGCCACGGGAAAATGGGTTAAAAATAAATTAAAGACCTTAGAATTGGAAAAGGAAAAGGTCCTTGCTCAGTCTACAATGTGTAGATTGTGCTTGAAAAGTGTATCTACCAAATCAAATTTCTCCCAGGTTTAAAAAGTCACATGAACTACTGTAAGACCCGGTCTTCGAATTAATGTTTAACACATTAAAATGCTTTGCAGCTTAATCCTGCATTTTCTGCCTACTGAAATAAATAGTAAGGGCTGCTTTCTGTGTCTAGGAAATAATTTGCACTAGTGTAAGTATCTTAAAAAGTTACCTGAGCTAGTCATTGTTCACCCAATGCCCAAATAGATACTTCAGATAGATGAATTGCTCTCTGGAGTGGCTTATTTCTTCCATTTGACTATAGGAGTGCCTAGGGTGACTAGTTCACCTATAAATGTCTAAACTAGAGATGTCAGAAGTCAGACAGGATTGATTTCACCTATAACATAAAAATGATGTCTTACTTTGGGCTTGAACTTGAAGGATGGCAGTTTTCAGACCTGAAAAGTGGCAGAGTTTTCAGCTGAACTGAATGATTATTAAAGATGTTTTTCAACTGTTATGTTAAATGGTTGTGAATCATTAGGTGCTACTGAACTCACACTTTAATTATTCAGCTGAATTCAGGTATATTTCTCTTATATAGCTGTCTTTGTGTTTGAACACATTACCATAATGCTCATCTTAAATCTATTTGTGAATAAAAATCTATTCATTTATGTGCTATGTAGTTCCATAGTAAGTTTTGAGTTCACAGTCTTCAAAACTGCTTTTTGTATGGTGCATATATATGTGTGATGGAAATAAACTTCTACACAAAGGTTTACAAGGTTTCAGTTTTGCAGTCTCAACAGTATACTGTGTATTTTATAGGTGCTATTTGATCATATGGGATGCTTAAAGAAGTATGAAACTGTGCAGGACATCTTGAAGGAGTTCTTTGATTTGCGATTACATTATTATAGTTTACGCAAGGAATGGCTTGTGGGAATGTTGGGTGCGGAATCTACCAAGCTTAACAATCAAGCTCGTTTTGTTCTAGAGAAGATACAAGGAAAAATTACAATAGGTGAGTAAATATAAGTTAGTGTAATTTATATAGTAAATATAAGTTAGTCAATGGTGGGGGAAAATCTGGAAATGATTTAAATGTAGTAGAATGCACTTGCATGTTAAGATATTTGCTTTCATGACACTGATCCTCTTTGTTCTTTTCCTTTCTGACCTGGTTGTGTGTGTGTGTGTATCTTGTAGAGAACAGATCAAAAAGAGATTTGATTCAGATGTTGGTCCAGAGAGGTTATGAATCTGATCCAGTAAAAGCCTGGAAAGAAGCACAGGAAAAGGTAATAATCTGAAATCTCTGAACATATTTGGTGCTGCTGATGTTATAAGAAGTATTAATTTATTCAGATATTTGTTTCCACTAGTCTAACTTAAGTTATAACACACACACCACCATAAAAAAATTAATGATTACTCCTTATGGGCTTCCATTTAAAAAAAATACATAAAACTTGTACAAAACTATTGTCATATAATGTTGGTATTGTATATGGATAATTCTTATAAAAAACCTTAGGTAATAGAAGTCTGAAAAAGAGAATACAGAGGATTGGCTTTATGAATGTACCCAAATCAAAACTGGCAACTTGATTTCTGACTGGCTGATAATTAAAATGCTGCATCAGTTACCCCACACATATAACTGATTTTCCCCTTACTATTTGTTATATGAGTGTAAAACGTAATTCTTTCATATGCAACTTATCAGTTTTCTGTAATGAAACATGAATATTTTAAAGCTATGCCTTGGGAACTTATTTTAATAAATTTGGCCTTGACCTGTATTTATTTCTTCTTTTTTTATAAAACACAGGGTTTTTTATTCTTCCAAGAGAGAAGTAACATGTTTAATTTCATGCTTTACTAAGGGAAGATGAAACTACTTTGAAAAGCAACTTCACATCTTCAGATTCGTCAGACACCCTTTTCCTGTGCCATTGCCACTGCTTTTGATTTTTGTTTTCATTTCTCATTTGATTTGCTTTAGCTTTATTTTTTACTACTCTATTTTAATTTCATGAACTATGCTGTATTTTATAACAAAACTATTATTATGAGAAATTCTGATCTATTTCCAAACCATATTTCGTACATTCAGGGCTTCAATAGCAGTTTTTATCTAAAAGCCTGGCTCATTTCTGGAGAAACAGATATAAAACAACAGATAAAAAATAACCCAAGGGTAAAGGTATCAATCCTGTGAGATAGCTAGAATTGTATCAATATCTGGAGCCAATAGCATACAAGGCATGTGGCTAGCATCAGGTTTAGGTTTGTTTTCTGAAGTTATTAAATAATCCAACTACAGAAGGTCACAGAAACATGGCCTTTTGGAAAGGTTAAGGTTATCAAATCTATAAGGACACAACTTTTATATGATGGTACTTTGGAGCAGCATTACAGTTTATGCATAAAGCTCAGATTATTGATACTTATAACTGTGAATATTTCATTTTAGGCAGCAGAAGAGGAGGACCCACAAAACCCAAATGACGATGCTTCTTCTGCTTCTGGCTCAACTTCTGGCCCAGACTTTAACTACATCTTAAACATGTCTTTGTGGTCACTCACGAAAGAGAAAGTAGAAGAGTTAATTAAGCAGAGAGATTCAAAGGTTGGTACAATATGGAAGGCTTGTTCTGGAATGATATAGTAATAACTGGTGTGCCTAATTGTGAATGTTCAGTTTCTATAGCACTGACTTTGGTTGTAACTTACGTTCTAATGATATATTCGTGCTTTAGGAGAGAGACCTGAATGACCTTAAAAGGAAGTCTTCTTCAGATCTGTGGAAAGAAGATTTAGCAGCCTTTGTTGAAGAGCTCGAAGTATGGTTTTTTATGTATTTTTCTTAAAATATTAAATTTAGATTAACTTAGTTAAAAGCATTACTTAAAGTATTAAAATTTAAGAAAAAACCCCACAACCACCCACATTTTGAATTAAAAGCAGATAGACCTCCAAATATAGTGGTAAGTAGGAAGTCAGTATTGGTAATTTGTGTTCCTTGTTGTGTTTCTCAGGGATTCTCTTACATCTATACAATTTAATGTTTTTTCCAAGTCAGCAATGATGAAATAAAAATTACCAGGAGGAAATGTTTTCAGATGACACAAAAACCTGGGAGTAGTAACTGTTAATAGTAATAATTATAGTAGTTCTACAAGATACAATTGGGTGTGAGGGACTAATTATCGTCAGATAGAAAGCTGTACCTGTATGAATGGAGTGTGCAGACCATAAGTACCATATGAGGAGCTCTTACTTTGACTCATTAGTAAATTTGGAAAGAGGTGAAGTCCTATTGGTGGGTACCTTGTGTGCCTCAGCTTTCAGTGTTACCTGAAAAAGGCTTACGTAATCTTTTGAGATGACACAGGATAACACAAATAAGATGTTCTATTTCTCTGTGTGTTTTTGGTACAGCTGCAATTGGCGGTATTCTGTTCAGATGCCTGCATTTCAGCTATATGTTCATAGTGTGGAAAAAAAGCTGATTGAAGGAATGGGGAATGTTCCTTAAAAATAACTCTGGAAACTATCTGCTTAAATTAAACGCTGAAATAAATACTGAAAAGTTACATCAGTACCCAGACACATACATGAAAAATAGAACCTTGATAAAAGATTTTCAGTCTAGCAGTGTCCAAAAGCTGGTATTTATTTAATCTTGAATAAAAGTGTAGTTTTTAACTGTATAGGGTAATGAAGAATTTACCAAGATTGAGTGGTTGGTTTTCTGTTACTGGAAAGTGTTACAATTCAAATGAGAATTAAGTGAGGTCTTATGCTCCATGTCAGAAGGAGATGAAGCTTAAATAATCGCCATGTTCTACTTTGTCATTATTAAACGTTGTTCCCCCTACCCTGCCCCTCATTTTTTGTTAGAAAGTGGAAGCACAGGAAAGAGAGGATGTTTTGGCTGGCATGGTTGGCAAACCAATTAAAGGCAAAGTTGGTAAACCCAAAATGAAGAAACTTCAGTTGGAAGAGACCATGCCATCACCATTTGGCAGAAGAATAGTTCCACAGATTACATCTGCCATGAAAGCTGATGCCAGTAGGAAACTGCTGAAAAAGAAAAAGGTAAATCAAAACTAGTGCTATTGTTAGATTATTTATTATGTAACTGCTACATTTTTCTACTCTGGTAGCATAAATGCAAACTGCTAGATGTCATTAATGCTGTATTCATACTCCTCTGCTGACCTAACGCATGAAAAAGTTAATACTGGATTTCTTTTACATTTGCAAGCCTCTTGTGACTCCTTATTATTCAGATGTTTTTACTGAGTATTCTTCTTTCCAAGACAGTTCAATAAATGTCAATATACTGGCCTACTTTCATTTATTATCTCCTACAAAACTATTCCAGCTCTATCTTGAAATACAAAGGTGTAATTTATTTCATTTTGAGCAACATTTTTATATTTTCAGGGTGAAACTGATTCCTTGGCGATAAAAATGGAATTTGATGAAGAATTTGGTGGTGTGCCAGCTGAGGGCGGTGGAGATGACTCACTGAACACATCAGCCACAGCAACTAAAACCCCTAAACCTAAGAGAGAGAAGAAGGAGCCTGGTAAGATCCTTATACAGTCATTGTAACTGCAGTTGTTTATGCTAATTGGGCATTAAATGATACACATAGTGAGAAGGAAAATATACTACAATAGTTGTTATTTCATCTGATTTTCTTCCCTGAAAAGATGTGTGGAAATACTTGAAAATCTGGTGAAATTTAAGCTGTTTTTCTGGGGTGGGTGGATGTTACATTTCCTACATTCAATTTTTTGGGAGGTCTTAATCTTTGAATTTGTGAGTAGAAAAATAGATTATTTTGACATATTTAGACTAATTCTGTGCAAATGGAAATTTCTAGTTTGCATGCTCTCTGATGCTGAAAGACATGGTACTTGCCTTCAGTCTGAGTAATAATAGAGATTGCAAAACTTGATTAAATAAATATTTTCCTATTGACATATTCAGTCACTCTGACTTTTTGAAAGTTACACATGTTATGGTTTGGCAGGCTAAACAATGTTTATGTTAAGTTTTCTTTTTGTTAGTAGCAATTGTTACTACTGTTTGAGATATGCACAGTAATGGGGGGCAGCAAGAAAAAAGAAAGCTAAAGACAGAAGGGAAGGTTTAAGTAAAAAAAGGAATAAAAAGTGGTTATGCAAATATTCGGTGGTTTTTCCAGCCTGAATGGATTAGCTGGGTTACGACCAAGTTGCCTACCTGCAGCTCAGATCTACCCTGGCCAGTGTTGAGCTAGAGCCAGTTAGCTCACTTTGACCTTAACTTGCCCTGCAATTGACTGACAGCATTGTTACCTGCCCAATAATATCTTCTGCTTCCCACGTTAATTGGATTTTTCAGATCCTGATCATATTCCCTGAATAATGGAAAACTGCTTCATTTTTTAAAATTTATTTCTTTCTTTTTCCTCAGAACCCCCAACAACCTTTTTTTTTTTAAAAAAAAAAAAAGGAAGGTTGACTGCAGAGGAGTTAAAACTTCAGATTAGAGACTTACATGTTTTTCAGCCATCAAATAAATTTGTTTGGCAGCAACAGGTCAGGTTCTGTGTGAAATAATACAATTACCATGACATCCTTCTTCAGGAAGGAGAAGAAAATTTACAGCATTTGAAGGAGAGCTTTGAAAGACAAACATTTAGGCTGAATTTATTCTTCATGAATTAATAGAAAAGATAATATTTTTTTACCCTGACTATAGTAAATGTTTTAACTTGTGGCAGGTACCAGGGTAAGAAGAACACCATCATCTACAAAGTCCAGTGCAAAAAAAGTGAAGAAACGAAACCCATGGTCAGATGATGAATCCAAATCTGAAAGTGATTTAGAAGAGAATGAGCCTGTGATTATTCCAAGAGACTCTCTGCTTAGGAGAGCTGCAGGTACCCAAGCTTTTGTGAATAGTGCATTGTGACTGAAAGTTTAAATTGCAAACCTACATTTTCCTCTGACCACAGAGAGCCTTCCTTTAGGACTTTTACAGATAGCTTGCATTATATTTTCTTCACCATGTGGTTAGTGAAAAACTTCTTAATGTCAATATGAAAAATTTTGTAACTTGGTCCAGAAGTCTTTTCCCTTATTTTAAACAATAGAACAGAAATTACTCAAAAAACTAGAGAATTATACAACAAATAGACAGGATAATACCTTTACAAACAAAAAAAATAATGCAATTATACTGTCAAGTAAGGTCCAAAAGCCCAAGTGATAATAAACATTTATCAACAAAAATTCTGAACAGTCCATAAAAAGTAAAAATACCAGAGACTGAAAGTTTGGAAAAATATACAAATATTTGGTAGTTTAAGCAAAACACACAGATTCTTCTGGAAAATTGCCAATCACTTTTACAAGCATTTGATTAGGAAGAATATTCTAATGATGGCTTCAAGAAAACTTCAATTGTAAGTGAAGGATTCTTATTCTTTAAAAGTACTTACACAGTGGTGTCTTTGTAACCCCATTAGCTGAAGGTATCTGAGCAAGCCGCAAGTGGTGTTAGATGTTGGCTAACTTTAAGTTATGTCCCTTAATTTCTTTGAGCCTGGAAGAACATCTTTACTGTCAGTCTTTTGTGTACTCTGAGGCAGGGACTGTTTAGTGACTCCCACTTTAATTTATTTATGTATTAACATCAACAACTATTCTGAAATGTGTATATATGTGATTTTATTTTTCTAGCTGAGAGGCCCAAGTATACTTTTGACTTCTCAGAAGAAGAAGATGATGCCGACGATGATGATGATGCCAACAATAATAATGATTTGGATGAGCTTAAAGTAAAAGCCTCTCCAGTTGCAAATGACAGAGAGGAGGAGTTTGTTCCCTCAGACAGTTTAGAAAAAGATGAATATGACTTCTCCCCAGCCAAATCAAAGCCATCTCCAGAGTAAGTACTGTAACTCAGCAGTGTTTCTTTACTAATAATCTTTTTGAATGCAGAAGTTTCTGAACAAAACTGAGGAACATCAAGCTGTTATTCCTCTACATGTACCCTATAAGATAATATTTATAAATTTCTGAGGAGGAACTAAAGCACAGGTTATCTCAGCCTTGCAGTTGACCTTTGTAGAGGCAAACATGACTTACCAAAGTATGGTACACTGTCAGTAATATCATCTGATAAACTGCATTTTTTACAGTCATCTGTTTTCCATCTTGTGCCAGTCTGGTATATAGCACTGTCAAAAAAAATGGAATTCTGTTAATTTTAAATGCCTGAAGTTCATGCCTGAATGGTGCTTTTAGGGGTTTGACTGCTGCAAGCATATACAAAAATGCTAGAAATGCTTTATAGTGCTAAATTAGCAATTTAATCTCATATGGATATTATCTGCATACTTCAATATGTAGTTAATGCAACTCACATAATTTATTTTTCCTGTTCGGAAGTAGGAAAACGTCTCAAGATAAGAAAAATCAAGATTTTGGGAACATCTTCTCTTTTTCATCTTACTCGCAGAAACGAGATGATGGTGAGCTTGTTTTCACTGATCTATTTAATATTATGGCAATATATGAGGGAGTTTATGTGGTATACACAAACTTCACGCAGTAGTTATAAAAGAAGGATGTCCAGATTTACAAAGGGGAGGAAGGGGAAGGAGGTTCTGATCCTTAGAGAAATAAAGCTTGTATCACAGGTGAGAAAGCCACAGTATATCCATAGCCTAGCTGTAGTAATCAGCAGCACTTTTTTGAGGTTGACTGTAATTAGTATTCATGATTTAAAATATGCAGTGAATTAATCTTACTCTAAATGTACTCTGGATTGTAGATACAGCAAAATTGGACAGTGATGAAGAGGATTCTACTCCTGTTTTCTCATCATCTTTTGCCCCAAAACAAACAGAGAAAATCACAAGTAAAACAGTAGCTGCTAAAAAGGGTACGTATAGGATTGTCCTGTAAGCCATCCATTTATTTGGAACTGATCTCCTCCATCTTTGTGTTGTCTTTTCATATTTTCAACGTGGGAACTGCATTCCTTTATTTTAAACTTGGTGAAATTCAGTATAGGGTGTGAACTTCTTCCAGCTCCTTAATGATATCCGTTTCTTTCTTTCCACTGGCTACCACAGTGTCAGCCACTTGACACAGTGGCTACCGCTTTCCACATATGGAGTTTAAGTCCAGCCTTTGATTAGTTTAACTAAAGGGAGGTTTTTATCCTCAGGGATTAAGTGAAACAAGATGACCTTGAGGTTGAAGATAGTCTCCTGTAATGGATCCAACTTACTTTCATAGGAAGGAGGGCAAGTGCAAAGAAGAACTCGCCAAGAAATATTTATGTCCTAATTAGGTGTTGTGGTTTAACCTCAGCCAGCAATTTTTTTATTGCTCTGACTACCTAGGGGAATGTTGGTTTGTCAGTTGCTGGTGCTACTTTTAAGAGAAAGACTTGCACTTGTTTCTAAACGTGTTTTAAAGAATATGCTAGACACCATAGTTACTGGTGAAAATAATGGTTCTTATTACCCAATAGTGGTTTTAAACAGGTTATAAAATACAGTTCTTAGTACATGATAGACTGGGGATTTTATTACTTTCAGATCTTTGCTTTTCTTCATGTCTTTCAGATAATTTTGGTTTTTCTTGCTGCTTAATCTTCTGTCCTCCAAAAGCATTTTTTATGTAGTGCTGCAGCCTTTGATTTTTAAAACTTCTTTCAACCGTTTTGCAGGTTAACTTAATGTGTTCTTTCCCTAGTAGCAGTTAAGAAATCCATAGATATGTCCCCTCCCTGCTTTTTCTGAAGTTCATTTTCACCGAGATAGATAGACTGACAGAAAACCATCTCACAGAGTCAAACTCCTGCAGTAACCATGGGGAAAGTTGTCCTGCAGTTAAACCACTGTGAAGGCAAAAATGTCACAAGCAGCAAGCCCTCTCTGTAAACACTGTAATGTATCCGAACATGTTTAAAGTATCCAACCTGGAGAAATTGTGTTGCTGCTTTAGTTACTAGTAACCTGTTTTGTGCTCAGAAAGATTTAAGGTATTTAATCAAAACCACTGGAACTTATTTAATGCAACGATACACCTTAAAGTATGACAGAGGAAACCTGTTTATTCCATGTAGTTTTAGCATAAAAGCTGAACATATGTTTTCCCCAATGCAGAAACAGCTCATCGTGTTTTAATATCTGCTATTTATGCTGTAACTGGAGTATCTAATAGAATTTAATACTTCTAACCAATATGTGAATTTACCATATTTAGTATCTCTATTCTAACAGCTAAACCAGATGTGCCCCCTAAACCTAAAAGAGCTCCCAAGGCCAAGAAGGTGGAAACTATAAACTCTGACTCAGATTCAGAATTCGGCATTCCAAAGAAGACTGCAGCACCCAAAGGTAAGTTTTGGTGCTGTGTTGCTCAACACTCACGTCTGTGCTCTCTGTAGCCCAGGTTCACAGTAATTTTTATAAGGAAGCAGGACTAGTGTCTCTAAAGTTAGAACCACATTGATTTATTAGTCAATTTATCACTAGTAGATTACTGAGCTGTGAGCCTTTTCTGTGATTAAATACAGTGCACTGACTTTTCCTGAAAAACAATGTGTGAACTTCTAATCTGACCTTCAGTTTTGGAAATGTCCTTGATACCCCACCTTCCACCCTCTCTTTTTTTTGTTCATCAGTTCTACTGGATACTGCTTATTTTCTTTGATCTTTTTACATGACAGTAAAATCTGGTAGTAATTTTAGTAAGGAGTGATTTCTGGCTTTTAAATCAAATATTTTGTATCCCAGTTCTCAGAGTCCTCAGAACACAGCACATCAAGCAGTGTAATCGAAGGGGTCTGTAAAGGATGTGCCAATGCTGACAGCTGATCTTAACAGTAAATCTCCTAAATAGTAGATGTGAGTTAATGTTGTGTAATCAGTACAGGTGAACAAGGACTTGTAGTACTTGAGAAGTCTAGAAGTCATTTATCTAGTGAAGTCTGTCCCTGTCTTGACCCAACACTTGAATTGAAATGTTAACTCTAGAGGACGTGCAAAAGATTCAAAAGTGAGAAAATAAGATACTGTATTTTGCTACTGTTGTGGAGAAGCACGAGTTGTAAATGATGTTTGAACGTTAACATGTAGCCATGTTTAAGCAGTTTCACTAGGGTTTTTTTCAGGTTGCTTAAGTCTGGAGTTTTATTTTTAAAAAAAGAAAGAAAAGGAAAACAAAGTTATATTGCAATCTCTCTCCTAGGTAAAGGTAGAGGGGCAAAGAAAAGGAAAGCATCTAGTTCAGAAAATGAAGGTGACTACAACCCTGGGAAGAAAACACCTAAATCAACACCAAGCAAGGTCAGTTCCAGATATGCTCTTCTCTTCTTGTAAAGGGAACCTAATAGATTACTTTATATAAAGGTACATGGTCTTACTGTATAGATTGCCAACATGAGATTGGGGGGTTAGGTTTGTTTAGAAATTACATATTAGATAATGTTTCCTTCAACTGTGAATATTAAAAGGGAAGAGGTACACAGCATCATAACTGATCTGTCATTTCTTTTCCAAAGAAAGCCAAGAAGGCCACTTTCGACCAGGATTCCGATGTGGAAATCTTTCAGTCAGGCTTTGCCTCTGAAACTGCCCCAAAGCCACGGACAGGCCGGGCTAGAAAAGAAGTGAAATATTTTGCAGAGTCTGATGAAGATGATGATTTTGATATGTTTAATTAATTAAGTGCCCAAAGAGCACACAAATGTTTTCCAACAAATATCTTGTGTTGTCCTCTTGTCCCTTCTGTCGCAAACTTTTGTACATTTGACTTCTTTTATGTGATAATGTAATTGATGGTTTTTATTATTGTGTGTAGGCATTTTAACATTTTGTTCTTACACTTACAAGTTTTATGCTCTTTTTTACTCATTGAAATGTCATGTATTTGTCTGACTGGCTTGTAGAGATGTTCTAGACAGCTGTGCTAAAGCACATTTTAATTGTCATGGTTGCAAACAGCAAACCTGCTTTTTGAAATGAAGTTTAAACATTAAAAAATGGAAAACTACTCGTGCGTGTGCGTGTGTGTGTGTGTAACATTTGCACTGGAGGGACTACTCCACAACTGGCTTTTTTTAAAATAAATATATTTTATTCTTTGCCAGGAGACTCCATGGAAAAAGGTAAACAGTATATGAACATAGAAAGCATTGTTAAACAATCTTAATGTACAAACAGAGCCAGTGAAAGTACATCACAGACTTGCTAGAATATATATAAAAAAAAAATCCACTAGTGCTTTAAATGAAACCTAAGAAACTGACATTTTAAATCTGTTAACCATTCTACCACAGTTTTCACTCTGCTTCATGGTGATTTAACAAGGCCAAGGTGGCAGATTCTCTCCTTATGTTCCTAGAAGTCCTAGCTGTACTTCCCTAGCACGTGGAAGGCTGGATAACTCAGCTAATTCCCAGCAGTCAAATCTTACGGAAATACCCTAGACTCACCAATTCAGAAGCTGTGAATGAGTCTGCTGGTTATCATCCCATGAAGCTTCCTTAATGGCTTGTGGACAAGTAAACAAAAACATGGTAACACTAAAAACTGTTTCTGCCTTGGAGGCTATCATTAACTGCAGAAATGTAGTAGTTAATGGTGTACTAGGTCACCAGCCAGGTAAGAAACCACTTCTTTGAATTTTAAAGTGACATTAACAGTGGAACAAATGACATCTGAATAACTGATCTGGCAGTTAATGCTGCTACTGCTGTCTTTTCTGCTAGTGCAGTGACTTTTTGTATACTTTTTACAACGAAGGAGATGCAAACTGAGGGCATCAAAGCCAAGTTTTCATATTAAACTAAAGCAGACAGTCCTTTAAATTTCCTTTCCTGGATGAGTACAGTAGTCCATTTCATGGTTGGTGTCTTGATTGTTTTAGGTATGAAAGACAAAGGGAAAGCACCAAACATCCAGTATGGAAAGTACAGCCATACATTTGTATCTACAAAGCCATCAGAAATTCAACCAGAATTTAACGTTTGAGATCTGTCTTGTCACCATGCAGTCTTGAATGCTCAGAGGAGAAAACAGAAGCTTAACTCTTTTTTTGCATGAAATGGCTGATTTAGAGTTTCAAAAGTTTTGCATTTTCTAGTTTTAAGAGTTTAAACAGCAAGGAGTATATATCGATACATATGAAAATTTCTTGGTCCTTGTTGAGTTTTCATCTATATATATATACATATATAGATATATATTAAGTCCAGAAACTTAAGCAGCAGTAAAAATGTTTTTCTTGCTTTTCATCCCTGTACATAAGGTATTAGGAATGTCTGAAGTAGCTGGAAAATGTCTTATTCCACCATAGGGGATTGACTGACACTGCTGTTATCCACTGAACTAGGTGAGATACTAGGACTGTGTTCTGCAGTATTTTCATTTGAGGTTGGTGTCAGTGGTTCATGTCCTTCAGAGTTCTCCAACATTTCCTGAATGAGAGGTGGCATGGATCCAGGAATTTCCATTTTCAATGTAATGACACGTTCTGCACCTTGAAAGAGAAAACAAAAAGTCCTTCCCATTATAGTGTGATTCCCACAATTTCCTTTTGGATAGTATCAGTAGTAATTTCAGAATGTTACTTGAACAGATTTGGTATCTCCTACACTTCTTGCGTACAAAATCATGTCAATGAACTACTTCATTCATTACAAATAAGAAGGAGTTAGATGAGTACTTTACTTAACAAATTTGTTTAAAATTATGACATAGCAACTGATATTCCAGTACAGGTAAATTGGATGAACTGATGCTTTTCATAGAAGGAACCAAAATGATATTAAATTGCACTGAAAAATTAAATTAAACTGTGATTATGTATATGTCCTTTTATAAATTGGAATATACTTCACGGTTTTAAATCCGTGCTGGATCTAGAAAGACTAAATGACAAAAACTCCAAACATTCTGGCTGATTTGTGTTAAACAGCTGAGGTGAACAGCTGTAAGAGAACTGCAGTGATGTAAAGCAGAACATTTCTTTCCCATATAGAAAACTGAAGTAAGATTTAGAACTTAGCAAAACATTGTTTCATAGGAGGAACAAATTCAGGCAAAAGGATACTGGGTCTATGGAGCTGTTTTCTATAGCTTTCAGGCATCTTCTTTTGTGCTAATTAACCACAAAGTGCACAGAAATGCTGATCCTGTTTATGTCTAACTTAACTGAACGTAACTGTTTACTGTTTGGCCTTGTCAATCCTAACAAACACCAGCTACTTTTAGATAGAGATGGT
>WYDI02010123.1:8818-51298 GCA_009867235.2 Psittacus erithacus | reverse complement strand
ACAGAAAAGGTGGCTCTCTGCCAGACAGCTGAATTTGCCTTCTGCATTCCAGCTGCTATAGATAAGCACGTCTGCCACTGAGATGGTTTTAGAGGCTATCTCTGCTGTACATGCTCTTCCTCCTTTTTAACCTCTGGGGGTTTTAACTACTAAATGCCTGGTTCGAGTCAAGAAAACTCATGCAAGTGTTGATCCAGATGATGCTGGGAAAGCTGTTGAGAAACTGATGAAGTCTTATTGTGGAAGGATGTGCCTGCTTTTACTTTGCCAAGAGCCCAGTTCAGCAACTGAATTCAGCTTAACATTCAATAGGCTGTTTTGTGGGCAGCCTTGGAAGGAGTTGGTGTTATTTGCAGTCCCTTCCTAAAAGTTCTTTTCCTTGCTAGTCTGACTCTGATGGCCAAGTGTTTGAGGTGTTTCTGGTCTGTACCGGAAGGTGCTTCTGAAGTTGAGAGTGGATTTAGGTTATGTGTGTGTGCTTAGAGCTAGTTTCAGCTGTGGTAACAAGCCACACTGAGCTTCCACACAGCTTTTAGTGGCATCAGAGTGATTAAGATGGGTGCTGAGGGCAGTGGGTGCTTATGGTATTGCCGTGGTGGCTGTTTCCTGAGCATGGCAGGAGGCAGTTGCACAGTGTGAGCTCTGGTAGAAGTTTTCAGCCGTGGCTGTCCGGGATGTGCACAGTTGGCTGCCCTTACATGTTTGTGTTCCCATGAAATTCTCACTGCAGCATTTCCTTTGTTCTTGAGGCAAGTATGGGCTCAATGGTTTGAAGGGGTCTTTTCACATCTCACATGAACGGCTAGATGTCAGGGCTGTGTGATGCAGCTGCTGGAGGCTCATCTTCACCTCCTCTGGGCTTTAATGGTTGCAGGCTAACGGACCAGCACATTCCCCTGCTTGTGTGGTGCTGCCAGTGGTGCTCCCCTGTGTGAGACAGTCAGTTCTGTCCACAGACTAAGCGACTTGTGCCACATATTTAATCACATCTCTGGCTTCCTTTGTGCCATCTGCTCTCTCTGCAGAGCAGACAGGATGATTTCTCTGCTTTAACTTAGCTGCAGGTCTCTTATCTCCTAATGTCTGCTCCAGCAGAGCTGGAATTGGAGAGGTTTCTGCAAAGTGCAGTTTGAAAATAGAGCCCTTCCTGGCAGCCCTGGAAGGCTTCTCCTGGCACGTGGTATATTTATGGTATCTGGCTCCCCAGGCTTGACCAGAGAGCTGCATTCTCCTGCTCCCCTGCCTGCTTGAGCTTGGCAGGGGGCAGAGGCATGCCTGTCAGTGTGAGCTCTGCAGCACTTGTGCTGCAGGAGGTCTGGGATCCTTGCCCAAAGTGGAGTCCTGATGCTCAAGGAGCAGATCGGAGCAGGAGAGAGGTTTGTCCTGAGCATTTCTGTGACCTCCTGCCAGCCAGGACTGACTTGCTGTGATTGGAAGCTGCTCACTTCTGCTTTGCTTTCCTTGCAGAATAGGTATGATGCTTCAATGGGAGGCTGAAGCTTTAGGCAGTGTGGGCTAAAAGACGCTCTGGGATTATCCCAGGTATTTCCCAAGCAGGTAGGTAAAGTAGAAGCACAGTTGTCTGACAGACCCCTGCCTTGGGTGTACTTTTTCTGTGCTGCCTCTTGAATGCAGTGCTCTGCTAATGGTAGGCTGTGTACAGATCTCTTCACACCTCCAGATCTTCTATATATCCAGGACAGATGGTATATGGAAAACCACGTCATTCCATATGCTGTAAAAATAACTGTCCTGCTCTGCAACGGGGCCGTTTGAAGGCCAAATATGTGCAGTGGATACAATCCAAAGTTTCAAGCATGCAGTGGACTACTTTTGAACAAGATTGATGGAGCAAGCTCTAATTCAGTCCTTTGCTGCTCTATTATGGGTATGCATCTGTCCTGAATTTGCTTGAATGGCAGATGAAGCCCTAAACATGCTTCATAATGGCTCTGGTTCACGTATGGTTGTTTTCAGATTCGTTAGCATCCTGCTAGGAGCAGATGGTTATGGGCTGGCAAATTGTTTCACTCTGCATGGTGTTCACTGGTGAGGGCAGCCCACACTGGATTACTCCCCTGAACCTGGTAACAGGAGCTGAACCAAGCATCGAGTTTGCAGGTCTTGTTCCTCTAAGCCCTCAGACTGGGTCCAAGAGTTTTAAAGTCCTCAAACGCTTTTGGGCCCCTTGTGCTGGACAGAAAAGTCTCTCTCCTGGTTTGATCCTGGCCTGTACAAGGCTCGCATGGTTGCACGTGACAATGGGTTTGTTACAATAAAAGCTTCCTGTTCGCTTAGCAGCAGGCTCCCAGAAGAGCTGAGAGGAACTGGGACATCCTTGTTGTGGTACCATCCCTCACATCTTCCAGGGGTCTGTTCCAAATCCTAGTTCATGCTGTCAGTCCATCTCTGCTTCACCCAAGTGCAGTGCGGCTATTGAATCCTGAACAGTGGTCCCTGACCTTTTGGGACAGGGAATGCCCGCAGCCACCACATTTATTAAAAGCCTCCTCTGCCTGGTAAAGTGCTGCTGATGGCTTTTCCTGGCCGTGCATTAACACAGGCTCTGCAGATGCCAGGTAGTGCATTTACATCCTGGTATTGATCCATTCTGGCCAGTTAATTGGCCACACCACTGAGGGTCCCTCACTTGTGAATGATGAGGAAACTGCTCAGACAAAGCCAGTGAGGTTTATTGCCATAGCACTAATGTAGCACTTTGGGCATAACAAAGGATGGGAGCACAAAGTACTCATTTATCACTTGCCTGGTAGGGTCTTACAGGCTGGTGCCATGACATGAGCTGCAGGCTGGCTGCTGCTTTCTGTCCTAAAGTCTGTGTTGCCTCCTGTAGAGCAAATGTATAGCTGTTCTATGAGGGGTGGGCTTCTGAGAGCCAGTTTGACATCCTCAACTCATCCAGAAGCGATCCATCGCATAGGTCCCTCTGTCCATCTGACAGTGGTGGGAGTTGTTCAGTTGGTGCATGGAGGTCTCTGGGCTGAGCAGTCGCAGGCCCTGCTGTGCAGGTTGGGATGGAGCCATCCAGGAAGTGGTGGCCAAGGCAATGGCACGCCAGTCTGCCTGGATCGTAACTGAGCAAGGTTGTGTAACCCAGAAGAGAGCATCAGCATGCGTGAAACGTAGTGTGGTGTGATTTCCATGCTGACACGACTGCCTGATTTGGTGGTGGGAATGATCTCACGTGGCCATGACCTCTGGCTGTAGTCATGTGGTGGGATTTGTCAGGATGCTTCTGAAACCGGTTTCACAGTCCTGTGGTGGGTTTGGAACGTCCTTTTCACTATTGGAAGCTGCCACGAATGTTCAGGGTGCTGAACATCTGCAGTCTCCAGCAGCATGCTGAAGGCTGAGCTCCAGATCATGAGTGATGATACCTGCGGGCCTCATGTCCTGCTGGTGCATGATTCATCCTTTCTTGAGAAACAGGTTTGCTTGCTGAGGGCTGAATGTAAACTTCAAATAGGGTCAGGACACTTCTGCAACAAGGTGATCTTTTTGATTCATAGCAGTGCCTGTGGTTTCTCTGAAGGGCAAGAATACCAAGATGAGCTTAATACTGGGGAGGCAGCTCCGTGCACTTTTGGTTTCTGGGGCTCGTGGAGGTTTGGCTGGTGTAATACCGAGTTAGCAAACTGTCCCCTGGTGCTGCAATATCCTTAAACTGGTTGAGACTGCTGCCTTGGAGAGGAAGTGTGGAAGGAGACTGGTCACTTGGCTGCGGGTCTCAGGGAAAAGAGCATGTTTCCCAGTTGGAGTTTCTGAGGAGGACAAGTCTGGGTCCTGTTCTGGCTGCTGGGGGGTTGCAGGAGTCCTCAGGAGTGAGGGGTCATCGCTGCCCTCTCAAATCAAGAGAGAGTTTCCTGAGGGTGACTTGCTGCAGTTCATTCCACCCCACATCAGACCTTGTCAGGCTTTCTGCTGGAGCTGCTCTAAATACCAGGTAAATGGAGAGCATTCACTTGGAGGAAAAGAGCAGCTGAGGAAGTACAGAAGGGAAGATGTTTCTTCCTCTTGTCTAGAGTTTTGCTGAGAGGTTTCTTGGGAGAACAGCTGTATGGTCCTTGAAGCTGATTTTGGCCTGCAGATTTGAGCTGCCACCTCCCAGCTTGATAGCATGGTGGGCTCTTTTGTATCAGAGGCCTGAAGTTCATTTTGGGTGGAGTGACTTCTCTTGCAGGAAGACCCCAGAAGTCTAAAGGTGGCTTGAAATGCACAGGGAAGGACTCAGTGGCAGTAATGTTCAGACTCCGGTGTGCCTGACCTGGCACCCTGGATTTGTAGTGTCTGGAAAATGTCTTCACAGTAACGTGAACCCATATGAATCCCTGAGTACTGTGCTGCTGCATTCAGCTGACAGAGCAGTGAGACTAAAGGGACTGTCATCTTTGAGCTGCCTGTGCCTGACGGACCCAGCGTGCTAGTTACTGGGTGAAACTGAGCTCAGTCTTCCCCAGCACAGGCTATCGTGACGATCTGATGAGGGTTGCTCACTCTGAAGCAAAGGCAGCGTCATGGTGGGATGCTGAGGGGCTGAAGGACAAGGAAGAACATGCATCCTGTGGTGGGATGTCTGTGCGTTGCTTTTGGGACATCTCTTCCTCATTTTCTCAGGTGGGATGCAGGATTACAACTACGTGTGGGCCAGCTGCTTTGAGATCACGTTGGAGCTGTCCTGCTGCAAATATCCTCCGACCTCTGAGCTGCAGCAGGAGTGGGAGAACAACCGGGACTCTCTCCTTGCCTTCATTGAGCAGGTAGTGTGGGCAGCAGCTGGGAAAGCTGGGTGTCCACGGTGCGCTGAGAGCACCGTGTTCAGTTGTTCCTGTGGCTTGGTTTGCTGTGTGTGGTAACACGGCTGTGGGTGCTGTGCAGAGGTTGGTGGCTAGAAAGCTGCTATGTCTCTGTGGTTCTGCCACAGTTCCCACATCCTCCACGACAGCAGAGCTCCCCTGGGAGGAGCCTCGTGTGGTGCAGTGTTAAGTCAGTGCAGTTACTGCTGAGTAATGTGCTCGCTGAGTACCTGTATGGCCTCAGTGCCATGAATCTCCAGTGATGTTCAAAAGCACCAACAGTGCTGAGACCTTGGCTTGCATCTGTCTCCAGATGCCCATGGCTGAGTTGAGTAGGTGACAGTTTAGGCTGGGAAAGAAGCTGCATTTTGTCCCTTGATACCATGTGTAACCCTGCTGTGTTCACGTTGCTGTGTAGATGAATTAGAGGATTTGTTAGGGAGGATCCGTTCTGAGATCTTGCTGCCTTCCCTTTGGTGTCCTCTGCTGTGCTTGGCAAAGGGCAGGGGGGTATTGCTGGCTGGGGATGTGGCTCTTCTGTTGTTGCCTGTCTTCAGCCAGGCTCTTGCATTGTTTTCCTCAGGTCCACATTGGTGTGAAAGGCTTTGTCAGGGATGCAGTCACTGGTGCTGGCCTGGAGAACGCGACCATTGTTGTTGCTGGTATCGCTCACAACATCACTGCGGGCAGATTTGGTGATTACCATCGGCTGCTTGTGCCTGGGACCTACAACGTGACCGCAGTTGTAATGGGGTAATGTCTCTGTGGCAGCCTACAGCCACATTGCCAGCTACTTGTGTTCCTTCACTTGATTTCTTGTCTCAAAGCATCTTGTGTATTTAAGGGGCTTGGCTGGAAGGACCGGTGAAGGACTCCAGCTTAGAGCTGCAGCTGTGTTTGTTCACCCCATGCCCCCCTGCAGCAGAGTGCTGTTGGATGCCCAGTATTTGTCACCTTCATTTCATTGCTTATATCGATCTGCATCTGAATTCTTGGGCAAAAGGAGCAAGTGGAGTAGGGTCACCCCAGTAAGAGTTTGTGTTGTCCCAAGTCTGGGTGTGAAGGTGTAACTTGTCCCTAGGCTACCTGTGTTATAGCCTGTGGCTTCTTTCCTGGTGAGTCTAAACAGGAGCTTCTGCCTCTGTGACACAGCAAGGACGGCAGCGTAGCTGGGTCTGGTAGCAGTGGGATGTGTCCTGTAGGCTTGTTCTCTGGTGAATCTCTTGCATAGTCCATCTCAGTGGGTTCAGGTGGGAAGAGTAGGCTGTAGTGGTGGAGAGGCTGCAGGGGCTTTGGCTTTGAGAAAGGAGGTTCTGGAGAGCCTCCTTGCTGAAGCCAGCTGTCTGTTTCACAGCTACGCACCAGTGACCAGAGAGAACATCGAGGTGAAGGAGGGAGCAGCAACAGAAGTGGATTTCTCCTTGCAGCCAACTGTAGTACTGGCATCACTTAATGTCACGCAGTTCGCAGCAACGTCTGCTCCTGCCTCTACCATCACCTCCACCCCTGTGGAGGCAGAGGTCCCGAGCCCAACCTCTCTCCATCAACCCATCCAGCCCATGGACTTCCGCCACCACCACTTCTCAGACATGGAGATCTTCCTGCGGCGCTACGCCAACGAGTACCCCAAAATAACCCACCTCTACTCCGTGGGCAAGTCGGTGGAGCTGCGGGAGCTCTATGTAATGGAAATCTCTGACAATCCTGGTGTCCATGAAGCAGGTAAAACATGGAAGATCCTTTTTAATGAGGCACAAATGCAGGTGACAGACCCTTTTGGTGTTGTGGGAGAGGAAGGGTAAATAGGTAAATGACCTGCAGAAAAGGTAGCGAGAGGTCTCCAAGCTTTGATGAAGTGCTTATAATTGTCTCTTTGGTGTGGTTGTGTGTCTGCAGGTGAACCAGAGTTCAAGTACATTGGGAACATGCATGGGAATGAAGTTGTGGGGCGAGAGCTTCTCCTGAACCTCATCGAGTACCTCTGCAAGAACTTTGGCACGGATCCTGAAGTGACAGATTTGGTCCAGAACACACGGATCCACATCATGCCGTCTATGAACCCTGATGGCTATGAGAAGTCCCAGGAAGGTATTGCTGCCTGTGCTGAAGCATCTGTGGGGTTTCTGGCTCTGAAAACAAGCTTTTGGGCTCTTTGTATGTCTGAGAAACCTGGAAGTCTTGTTGGAGAAGTGGCCTCTGCACAGGGAGGCTGGGAAGGGTCGTGGTGCGTGCGTGGGATGAGCAGGTGAATCCCACATTGCAGGATATGGGCAGTAGGCTGATGCTTGAAGCTGTTGGAGAGAGCTCTTATGCTTCAGCACTACTATGTGCTGCCCCTCTTTGGGTCCCCTTATGGTTTGTGGCTATCCCAAGCCTTGTTTAATATAAAAAGACATTCCTTTGACACAGCTCTTGCTGTGTTTCGGTCCATGCTCTTAGTAACGTGTGATGTGGGAGCCAGGCTGTCTGCAGAGCACTCGTCCAAGGATAATATAGACTTCTATCATGATGTTGAAATTGGCAAAAACATCCTGTAGGGAAGTCCTCAAAACTCTGTGGCTCTTGCAGATTGGCAGAACACAGTCTGTGTGTCCAGAGTGATTTGCTGGAAGCAGAGTTCTGCTTGGGTTTAGCAAAGAACTTGTCCAGCTGGTTTGAGAAGGTGAGCTCTGAGGTTTCTGTGGTCACGACATCCGGCTCAGGCATTGTCCATGGTTCACTGCCTTTCTGCTCCCTGCGGTCTGAGTGGCACTGAAAGTCTGTGCAAGCACCTGCAGAGAGGGCCCTCACCCTGTGTGCAGGGCGGGCCTCTTGCTGAAGGAGAACATGGGTGTCCCCTCGATCTGGGGTGCAAGAAGCCAGCACTGTTGTGTTCTGTGCTGTCATGCATTCAGTGATTGTTGTAAGCTCTGTAGTAAGAGGATGAAGCTCCTGCACTGAAGTGAGAGCTCACACAGGGCACAAGCTTGAACTTGTGTTTCGTTTGTAGGAGACAGGGGAGGCACCGTTGGCAGAAACAACAGCAACAACTACGACCTGAACCGGAACTTCCCAGATCAGTTTGTCCATGTGACAGACCCTCTGCAGCCAGAAACTCTCGCTGTCATGACCTGGTTAAAGACTCACCCATTTGTGCTCTCAGCAAACCTGCATGGAGGTAACAGCAGCCAGACCCAGCTCCTTCCTCTGCTGAGGTGCACAGGATGGGAGTTTGCAGGGATATCTCCACAGCCTTCTAGTGAAGGCAGTCAGGTTCCTGCAGCAGGAGTAAGGCCATTTGCAAAGGGCTTACACAAACTGTAAATCAACCCTTTTGTGCTGCTGGAAAGTGGCTCAGAAGCTGGAAGTGGAGGATGAAAACCATGTTTCCCAGCACATTTGTAGGGCATTGAAGTGCTGCTGGGAGGATTCCAACTACTTCCCTGGAGGCAGCACATGCTTTGGGGAGTAGCAAGCACGCTGCCCACTGGGAGATGGGGATGGATGCTCTCTCTTCAGCAGTTGCTCAGCAGCTGGATCTGGGAATGTGATACAGTGCTGCAGCTGTTAAAGGCTTCATAATAGTTACAGAGTGAAGGGAACAAGATGTAATCCTGAGGGTTCCCTGCCTTGAGTTGCATGGCAGAGCTATGACATTTGCTGTAATTTAATTATCTTTTTGGAGTGATGTAAATTAAATCTCTGTATTACAGCTTATTCCCTAGACAGTTTGTCTGCTGGCTTGTAGCTGTGGTAACGTGCAGGTGGCTGCTTTGTGCTAGCATGTTGAATCCTGTAGTGCAGCAGTGCCATGTGTGGGTACAAGTGAGCTGGCAGTTCTCCAGCAGCGGTGGTGTCTGGGCTTCCACAGTGCTATTAGTGCAACTTGCTTGGGGAAAGCTTCAGAAAGCCAAAGGTGTTATAATCTGTCAGTGCTTGCAATTAGCTCCAGGAGGCTCAAAAACTACAGCAGTTGGGCCAAGGGCATGGTGCATGTTCTAGAAAATCCTTCCCCTTGCTTCCTTCCTCTGGGAGCGATTATTACAAAGTTATGCTCATCAGTCCTGTATGTAAGAGCCAAACTTCTTGTGGTATGGGTTCACCTTCCCACCTGGGTGTGATCTTCTCTCTTCCTGTGCTTTTGTTATCTCTTCTACCCTCTGGGCTTAATGCTTTGTTTAATGCCACGTCTTGAGAAGCAGAACATTGGTACTGGTTGGAGGAAAGGAAAAATTTCCCCTGTTAGGCTGAGGGATCACTTGGAAAGTGTGCAAGTATGAGTCAAAGCTTGTTTCCCTTGCAGGTTCTCTGGTGGTTAATTACCCCTTTGATGATGATGAGCAAGGAGTAGCCATATACAGCAAATCCCCAGATGATGCTGTGTTTCAGCAGTTGGCACTTTCCTATTCTAAGGTAAAGCTCTAATGGGAAGATGGGCACATCCTGCTGGGATAACTCCTGGAGCACAGGAGCTGACGCAGTGAAGAGTGGTAGAAAATGCTCTGTATGGGCTGGGAGGAGAGCAAGGAGGGGTTGGGGTTTGGTGTGGGTGCAGTCTGTTTGTGCTGCAGCCGTACAAACACACATCTACAGGAACCTCTGTGCTTGGTAACCCTGAGTGTGTGATTCATGTAGGACAAAAGTGCCTATGGAGTGCAGACTTGGCTTCACATGTTGCGTCTTGTTTTGTAGGAAAATACAAAGATGTACCAGGGAAGCCCTTGTAAGGATATGTACCCCACTGAGTACTTCCCACACGGCATCACTAATGGGGCTCAATGGTACAACGTTCCAGGTAAAGTAAACCTTAAATCTCTTGCCCTGTTTGTCCCCAAGTTAATGCATGTGCAGCTTAAAGAATTTAGTCTGCTCAGTCACAAACTCTGCATTGGTCAGCGCAGATTACTGGGACTCAGGTTTCTTTTATAACCTCTTAAATAATGTACCCAGATAAAGTTATTCCCGGGGGAAGGAATTTATAGTGTAGTTTTTCTGGTTATTAGCAAAATGGTTTCAGAAAATTTTACAGCCCTATATTAGCATGAAAGGTATTTACAAGACAGGTGCTTATTTGTCTGCTAGTCTGGCTTCCCTTTGAAGCTTAAATCTTGCCCTGTGTAAAAGCCTTCTCTCTTCAACTGTAAAATGTGTGCTGTAGTTTGTATGTCATCTTTCTCTACTCTCTGATCCACCTTTTTTCTAGAGCTGTGGTACAGTTGCCTTCAGAAGATCTTGTCAAAACCTTTTTCACATTCCTGTTGTAGGTGGGATGCAGGACTGGAATTACTTACATACAAACTGCTTTGAAGTGACCATTGAGTTGGGCTGTGTGAAGTACCCAAAAGCTGAGGAGCTGCCCAAGTACTGGGAGCAGAACCGCCGATCCCTCCTCCAGTTCATGAAGCAGGTGAGACCTCAAGCACTTGTAGGAGCTGCCTCTGGGCTTTGTATTAGATGTGCCAGAATGAACGCACTGCTCTGTGGGTTGAAGTGAGTGCTGCTTCCGGGCCACACTGGCTACCTGCTCCGCAGAAATCATCCCCATCAACCATGTCTCAATTCCTCCTTTTCCCTTTTCTCAACATGCAAAAACTCTGTATGGAAATAGGAACCAGGTGATGCCAGTGTGGGCTTTTTATTTAGCACTACCTTGGTTTTCCCTAGGCTGGAGTAGCCTTACAGGCTGTTCCCATCCGAGCTGGGGCTGGTGGTAGTGCTGCACACCCAGGGTATGCAAACAGAGGTGTGGAGCAGAGAGTGCTCTGGTGGCACCCTGGGCCAAACAGTTGCTCATTGTACTTGTCAGGTGATGGTTGTCCATGCCAGCTGCTGGTGAGTTGAACCTGAACCCTTTTGGAATGTGTCTCTGGGAATGCTGAACCTCCTGGGCTGGGAGGTGGTGGCATCTGGGTGTCAGTGCTCTTACAGGGATGTGTGGAGTGGAAGGCAGAGCAGGAGCTGGCACTCAGCAGGGCTCTGGGTCTGTGTGCAGGTTCACCGCGGCGTCTGGGGGTTTGTGCTGGATGCTATGGATGGAAGGGGCATCCTGAATGCCACCATCAGCGTTGCTGATATCAACCACCCGGTGACCACCTACAAGGATGGAGACTACTGGCGCCTGTTGGTCCAGGGGACGTACAAAATCACAGCATCTGCCCGAGGGTGAGCAAACAGCAGCACAACCGACTTCCCAGTCTGTAGTTCCATCACCTCTGCCCTACAGCAGATGTAGACATGGCTGTTTTTCCTGCCCTCTGGCCTGTGCAGACGTAGCAGTGTAATGCTACCCTGATGTCAAAGACTGCTCACCTGTCACCAGTGTGCAGTCCAAACCTTCCCTTGTTAGGAGGTGATGTGAAGAAGGAGTTGATAACTTAATGTCTTCAGGGGAAATTCTCTTGCTGGCAGCTGCCCACAGAAATGACTTCATCACTTCAACTGCTGCCAAACCCTCTGTTTTGAAGCAGCCTGACTTCTTGTGCAGCCAGTCTGCCACGTAACCCTGCAACACCTGAGCCAAAAGCAGCCCAGCGCCATGTTGAGCCCTGAGCTGCTCCCTCTCCTCCTGCCATTCCCATGTCCTTCGGAACTGTTCTTGCTCTTCATTCTTACATGTCTCCCTTTTGGCGGTGAGCAGTAACAATCTTATGTGAGTGTCTAGTCAGGAAGAGGGATGGTTTGTTGTGCAAGGTCTCAAATGCTTGATGTCTCCTTGTGCCTTCTCTTCCCTGGGCAGGTATGATCCAGTCACTAAGACGGTGGAAGTCAGCAGCAGAGGTGGGGTGCAGGTCAACTTCACCCTTTCACGGACAGACATCAAAGTGGAGGAGGGGAAGGTGCCAGTCTTGAACACCCCAGACACCAGTGATCCCAACGAGAAGGAGTTTGAAACCCTGATCAAAGATCTCTCTGCTGAGAATGGCCTGGAGCGCCTCCTGCTCACCTCCTCAGGGAATGTCGCTCCCTACCGATACCGCTTTTACAAGGACCTTTCCGAGTTCCTCCGAGGCCTCTATCTGAACTACCCACACATTACGAATCTCACCAGGTGAGAACTCGCAGCAGCACTGCTCAGCTCCTCCCTGAGCAGCAGCCTGTGGTAGGGAACTAATGAAATGATGAGCCATGAGCACAGTGCAGAGATGGGGAGCTCATCCCTCCCTTTCCCTGTGGTCCCTGAGTTTGAGGGAGCCCTACATGCAAGGGCTTGGTGGCAGAGCACTGGCTGCAGAGTCTTACAGATGCATCTGTGTGCTTTTTCCTGAGATGTGTTTTACTGATTTAAACCTGGGGTGCTGTCAGCTCCCCAGAGGTGCCTGGGACTGGTGGTATTCCAGCGTTGATATCCCAAGTGTCTGCAAAATATCTCTGTTCCATGCTCTTTATTTCTTCTGTTTTCCAAATCCCTTTTAGCATCCACCCTGCTAAAGAGTCCCCAGAATAAGTGATCAGTTTGGCTTACAACTCTCTGATGGCTTTTTCATTGTCTGCCTTCAGTTTTTGATTCAGCAGTGTGAGATGTTTGAGTTAGCTTACCCTGAGCCAAGGTCTCTGCCCTCCTGCAGGAGAGCAGCTGCTGCAGTCCTCTGCTATTCTTTGTGACCTGGAGCACTTGCCCTCTGTCAGCTTTACAAAGCACAAATCTCTTTGTCCCAGGACCTCATTTGCTTGTTGTCACCAGGCACAATGTGCTCATGTGCTGTCCCCACTGGTGCCAAAGCTGCTTGTCTCATCTGTAGCTTCTATTGTCCTTCCAGTTGCATCAGCCCCGATTGCATTCCCTGCTTTGCTTGCATTCCGTTTGCTAACTTAATGGCATGACTGTGGCAACAAATTCTGCATTACTGGAAACAGACCTGCTTTTGTCTTCTGCTGCATAAATTAGATTAATGTCCAGGTGTATCTTGCTTTGAAGGAAGAAAAAAACCATGAGCAAAGCCAACAATGGAAGCACAGAGGCATTTCGCAGTTCCACATTTAGTATCATAACCTATATAGAGATACACAGAGCCTTGGGTGTCCTGTACCTCTGGACCTGGATACATATTTCCACAGATGCTTGTGTTCAAACTGATGTTCATAGTGAATTCCGTTCAGTGCTGCTGCAGATCTGCTCTTGGGATGTGGTTGTGTTTTTTCTGCCTTTGCAGCCTCTCAGAGGTTGGCAGCAATTCCCTCCTGTCCCAGGGGTGCAGCTCTGTTCCTGAGCTCACGCTCTGCTTTGCATCTCTTGGCAGTTTGGGTCAGAGCATTGAGTTCCGTCAGATCTGGTCCCTTGAAATCTCCAACAAGCCCAACCAGTCTGAGCCTGAGGAGCCGAAGATCCGCTTTGTTGCTGGCATTCATGGGAACGCTCCTGTTGGTACCGAACTGCTCCTGTCGCTGGCAGAATTCCTTTGCATGAATTACAAGAAGAACACTGCTGTTACGAAGGTGAGGAACCGATGCAAGGGACCATCTTGGAGTCTTCCAGCTATATCCTGAGAAAACAGTGCTCACTGGGAGAGACTTGCCTTGTTAACACTGACTTGCAGTGATCCTACGTGTAGTGAGGGAGGTGTTGTGAGATCCTCAGGGCAAGTGGGAACCGTTAACTGCAGTTCCTGGGATGAGATCCAGGCAAATGAACCCTTCTAATTGCACTTTATGTACTGTTTCTCCTTTTTGTGCAGCTGATTGACCGAACACGGATTGTGATTGTGCCTTCCCTGAATCCAGACGGACATGAGATAGCCCAGGAGAGAGGCTGCACATCGAAGATAGGCCAGACTAATGCTCGTGGCAAAGATCTGGACACAGACTTCACAAGTAAAGCAAACTGAAGCACAGTGATGTGTAGTGTCCCTGTAATAGCGCAGGCTGCTGTAGAAGGCTCCTTCTGGCTGCTCTAGGTTTGAGTGTAGTGATTTGGTTACAGAATCTGTCTGTACAGAGAGCAGCATTCCTGCCCTGGAGCCCAGGGAGCAGAGCTGCTGGGAAGCTTCCAATGCTTGGATCCCCCTTACAGATGGTAATTTGCAGCTTCTTATTTGCAAGGAAAAGGCAGAGCAGAGCTCTTGAGGAGTAGTCCAGAGGTTGGACAGCACATAATGTATTGTCCTGTTAACTTCTTTCTTTCAGCCCCTGATTTCTGAGGAATGCCTTCTCCTCCTGTTCCCCAGAAAGTCTCCTTTTATTTTCCATGCTTTTCTGGTTTCAGTAACTGCCTGTCATTGGCAGGTCATTGGTGATACTGAAAGCAAACACATATGAAATAGTCACGTGTCACATCTGTTTAGCTTTGCAGGTGAATTCCCCCCATGGGTAGAGTGGACTAGGTGCTTTACTTAAGCTGTCAGGTGCCTCTGCTGCATATTACATGCAACAAACTTAATTTCAGGCATAGACCAAGAATGTATTTCTGGCCTCTCAAACAGCAGAGGAAACTGATGTCAGTTCCCTTTTGTATTTGTTGTTCTGGTTTATAGGCAATTATTCCCGGTACTTGGACACACTGGAGCCTGAGACCAAAGCCATCATGGAGAACTTGATACTGAAGCAGGATTTCAGCCTCTCTGTTGCACTAGATGGAGGATCTCTGCTTGTCACTTACCCATATGATAACCCATCACAGACAGGTATGATGAACACCTCCAGGACCTTGCATGCAGTTACCCTTGGGCTCTCTCTCTTCTTGGACTTCTCTCTTGGGCAGAAGTCCATGTGACTGCGTGGTTCGAGAGGTTTTTTTGTACTGATGGTGTTCTGTAGCCTCCTTCTGTGTCCAGCCCTTTGTATGTGGGATTGACTGTCTGTTAAGTAAAGCTATGAAGCCTCACAGGATTCAGCAGAGGGGCAGAACACTTACTATTTCTGCTGTAGTTCAACCTTTCTTCTGCTAAAGCCACTGTGAAGTCTGCTTTTGATACCATCCTCAGTGTCAGGGAAAACCTGGAATGGCCTTGAAACAACGTGTCTCTGTTTAATACAGGGTCATGGGGTTAGAATGGGAGTCTGCCCCTCCAGGGAACAGGAGCTGCACTCTCAAAGTCTGACTTTTCTCTTTGTAGTGGAGAACAAAGAAACACTGAAGCATTTGGCATCTGTGTATGCAAACAACCATCCACTGATGCATTTGGGCCAGCCAGGCTGTCCCAATAAGTCAGGTATGTTTAGCTGAATCCTTTAAGCCTCAGCATGTGCTGGACTCTATCTGATACCTGTGTTCTTGCTCTCACAGATGAGAACATCCCCGGCGGTGTGATCCGTGGCTCTGAGTGGCACAGTCATGTGGGGAGCATGAAGGTACTTCATCACAGCACAAGGCTTCCTATCTGCTAACCAAGCATTAAAAAAGTATTTGCTCTGATGCCTGAGCAAAGCTCCCCCACTCTGCAAAGCTTTTTGCATAGCACCTCTTGTAACGGCGGCTTTGGCTTTTGCAGGATTTCAGTGTCACGTTCGGTCACTGTCCCGAGATCACAGTTTATACCAGCTGCTGTTACTTCCCGAGCGCAGGACAGCTTCCCGGCCTGTGGGCAGAGCACAGGAAGTCTCTCCTTAGCATGCTGGTGGAGGTGAGCCACAGCTGGAGAGCAAATTCTAGCAAGGAGGGAAGGTAGTGGGCTGGATGGGAAGGGGGAAGAGGAAGAGAACAGTGTGGAGGGTCTTTGTGGCTGTGTTGGTGCTGTGTAATCACAGACAGTCATAACTTAGACTGTATGAGGAATTAATTGAATGGAGGCAGCGAGTGACCACGATACGTGTTCACCTGAGAGTTAACGGTCTGCGCTGTGTTGTCTCACAGTGGGCTGAGTAGTCCTTGCAGTGCTGTGCACTTTATTTGTTCTGGGGGTCAGGGATGGAGAATGGGCTGTGTTTTGAGGGGAAGATTAGTTATATATTTTAGTTACAAATGCGCCACACATGTGGATCTGAACATGACGTGTTTGAAATGCTTTCTTTCAGGTCCAGAAGGGAGTCCATGGCTTTGTCCAAGACAAGAGTGGCAAGCCGATTTCTAAAGCTATCATTGTTCTTAATGAAGGTTTGAGGGTCTGTACTAAAGAAGGTGGCTATTTCCATGTGCTGTTGGCTCCAGGTTTACACACCATCAGTGCGGTAGCTGAAGGGTACCAGCAGAAACGTGTCAAGGTATGTGAATGTCTCTATTGGAGATTTTCCCTCTGCTTGCTGTCATATGAAGGCATCTGTGTCTGGTCTCTGCCTTGGCTCTGTTTATCTGCTTGGTTATGTGCCCAGGTAGCTGTCTTCTGCCTTGATATAATGGATGGAAGGAATTTCTTAGCACAGCAGGGTTGTTTCAAGCAGTAGCTTTCCTTTCCATTGCACTTGTCTTTGCTGACCAGGGCAGGACCGGGTGGATGCCAAGTATCTCTTTCATCTTGACACCTGAAAGAGGTGAAAGCTTTGAGACACTCTGAGCTCTTGTATCTTTCTGCAGGTCTTTGTCCGTCACGATGCACCCAGCTCTGTGTTCATTGTATTTGACACAGAAAACAGGATATTTGGCCTGCCAAGGGAGCTGGTTGTGACTGTTGCAGGTAAAGTGACACAACTGATCAAAGCTTTGAGCTTTGCTTTCTATACTGGTTCATGCTGGCAATGACCCTTCACTGAACTGGAAAAGTAGCCTGAAGACATAAGCCATCTCCTGCTTTGCCTTCTGCATGTGTGCTTGTCCTTGCAAACTGGTCCAACAACCTTTGGATCTGGTGATGCTGGACTAGCAGAGGGGAGGGAAAGAGGAAGCTGAGGATGTTGCAGGGGTCTGAAGGGTTTAAAATGAACTTTGACATGCCTGGAATGGGGGAAGCCTGGGTGCGTGTGGAGCTGGGAGCTAGATCTTGCTGCTTCTTCAAGGTGCTGTGGCACCAGATAAGCATTACAGGATTCCTACTTACTTATTTTGTCAAGGTGGCAGCTGCTGGAAGGCAAGAGTTTGTACCAAGTCTGCAGAGGAGCTGAGTGGTGCTGCCCCAGATTGTGAGCACAGAAAATAAAGCTAGCGCAGTCCTCTCTGGAAGCAGCTACATGCGTGGCATGTCTGCCGTGGCCTAGGAGGAAGGAACAGGGTCATAGTGAAGCGAGGAAAATGGTTGTGATTGAGGAAGGGAAGAGAGATGGTGGCAAGCTCACGAGCCTCCCGTAAACTTTGATGTCTTGTCCCTGGCAGGTGCAACTATGTCTGCTCTGGTCCTCACTGCCTGCATCATCTGGTGTGTCTGCTCCATCAAGTCCAACAGACACAAGGATGGTTTCCACCGCCTCCGGCAGCACCACGACGATTATGAGGATGAAATCCGCATGATGTCCACAGGCTCAAAGAAGTCACTCCTGAGCCATGAATTCCAGGATGAAACAGACACTGAAGAAGAAACACTGTACTCCAGCAAACACTGACACTTCTTGGGCAGGAAGAGAGGTTCCCATGGACCAGACCCTGTGGTGGGGGCCGATCCCTGTGGTTCAGTTTTGAAACATTAGCTTGCAGGATGTGTCCTCCAGAGGTGCGGGTGGTTGCTCCCAGCTCCCGTCTATTTGCTTTGTTCCTATGTACATGCAAATTAGTGGGTGTTGGGGGCTGGTTTCAGGCTAAGGATGCTGCTTGTTATGGTTTTGGATCAAGATCTGGAGGTTCACGTGAGGTTGTTTGAAAGGCAACAGGGTGGCCAGCGGAGTTCCTAGCACTTCCCCAGCATCTCAACACAGCGAGCAGATGGTGGGGAAGTGCCCCAAGACCTGTAGGGAGTTGTCGTTCCAACACTCCAAAGCAGTTTCTCTGCCTGTTTTGATTTCATGTTTTCCACTCTGTACTTGGGGGAAAGCCACATCCTTCACTTGACTCCATGTTCTGCAGCGCAGCCCTTGGAAAAAGACCCCCCCAAAAAAAAACCCCATCCCTTGGTTCTCAGCTGCTTCCTTGGAGCTTCTCCCCACCAGGAGATGCTGTGGCCTGCTATGATCAGCAGTGAGAGCTGGGAGAGATGGCATCCACTCTTGATGTGAGCTGGAGGAAGGAGCAGATGTCAGAGCTTCAGTGGACGCTGACAGGGTTCGGTTGCTTGCCAGGTCTGTGGTACTGCTGTGCCTGACTTCTGGGGAAGAAAGAAGCTTTATACTCACCACCCCTGTTGCTTTTCATTTGCGTAGTAGACTTGGCCTTTGGGGTTTCATGTTGGCATTGCAACGGCGCTGTCTGAAAAAGCAACTGGAGGTTGTTCTAAGCAAATGGATAAACTGGTGGTGTTGGATACTGTTAGAAAAGCAATCAGTTACTGACGCCACCTGATCAGTTTTGCTCACGTGTACCACTGTTCAGGAGACAGTGAAATGTAACCACTGCTTTGTATTGAACTCCTATTGGAGCAGCAGGGAGAGGTCATGGGAGTATCCATGGCCCAACTTCAGTCTTAAATTTTGAAGCAAAGCTGTACCTAATACCATTTAGTGATCAGAGCACTCTGGAAACACCCTCATCAAGCTCTGGTGATGGTGGGCATCAGCTTAGCCTGCTGGCTTCGCTCTGTTCTGCCCTGAAGTATGTAGCAAGAGCTCCACCTGCTTGTGTGTCTGCTGCTGCGTGGCCTGGGTGCAAAGTGTGAGGAAAGGCTGAACGGCTGTGCTGAAGGAGAAGGAAGCAGCAGCCACATCCTGTTTTGTAGCGCTTGGCAGGAAAGGGGAGCTGCAGTGTGCATCCCTGAGGCCATCCCTCAGTTTGGGGGGAATAGAAGTGATGGCCAGAAGGGAAGAACGGCTCAAACGGCTGATTTCCAAATCCTTGATGCATCTCTGCTGTTCCTGTGCTTTCTGGGCAGAAGGTTGGGCTTAGAATAGGCACTTATTTCCTTGCTGCTCATGTTCTTGTTTTTGATCCTTGCCCTACTGACTTGAACTCCAAGGTGCAGGAGCCTGGCACAGCAATGTCTTGGGCATCGACTTTGCCCTGAGCTGATCTGTTCTCCAGCAACCTGGGGAGGTTCACTAGGGAATCCTACACATCGTGTCTGCTGGGGGGTGTTTGCACCCAAATTCTGTTCTGCAGGGCTCTGACTTGGTCCTCTCTGGGGAAACAGTGCAGCGGGTTCCCTATTGAAGGCTGCTGGGTGCCTGTCACCTGGGGAAGGAGCAGTGCCTCACTCCAGCATGTGGTGGGTGCCCATCCAGAACCACATGCCCATGCTGCCACGCTCTTAGTCCCAGCTGATTCTGTGCAGCCAGCTGAAGGGGCAGAGAGAACCCTTACCCACCAGTAGACCTTCCTTCTTCCCTGTTCCACAGGGAATTCTATTGCAGGAAATGTGTGTTAAGACCAGGCTTGGGTGCAGGGAGATGAGGCTGAGCACCGCTTCTGCTCCTGCCCTGCATTGCTGTGGTGTGAAAGCTGCTCTTGAGCCATGAACCTCCCTGTGCCTGCTCCCAGCTCATCGTGCTGAGCAGGGCTGTGATTTGGGCCATGACCCTTTCCCGTGGGTGATGGACTGCAGCACAGCAGCACTCAACAGTGCTAACCCGACCTAACCTCTGACCCTCCCCTGCTTCTGCTGGCTTTAATGAGAGCCACAGCTGGGTTTTATGTTAAAGTTAAGTTTGCAAATGGCCCTTAGGGCTCTGTTTGGGTTTCATTTGCTCTGGCAGCAGGTGCTGCACTGAGCTGCCCTTGCTTTGTCCCATTAGCAATAACCCTCCTTAGACTTGGCCCTTTCCCTCTGAGAGTGGTTTTCGGCAGTAGCTTGCAGTGGTTTTGAGTGGGTTTGAGATGTTTGGCCAACCTGTGAGGCTTTGCTACGCAGCCGGACCGGGGCGGGGGGGTGTGGGTCTGGCTTTCGCTCCGTGCTCGGGGCTGCAGCAGGAGCCCCTGGGGCTGTTTGTCACCAGGGGGGGAAGGCAGGAGCAGCCTCCCCTCGCTGCCCGTCCTGCTGCCCGTCCGGCTGCCCCCACAGGCGCGTGTCCCTGGAGCGTGTCCATGCACTGTGCCTTCAACTGTCCATTTTTAAGGGACTTGACTCGCCTGTTCCTGGCGGCGGGCGCGAGGCCTGGCTCTGCCCTCAGCCTCTCGTTTTTTACCTGTATACTGAGATCCAGTAATCCGTATAAAACTATTTTGATGTCCGCTTTGGGTTGTCTCCTTCTTCCTGCAGCGCGGGCTTGGGGCTGCGGGGAGGACGCTGGGGCAAAGCTGGGGCGGTTGTACCTCAGCTCCTAGTTGAGGAGTTCAGTTCTGTGTCCCTTGCTAGAAGAGAGATGGAGGGGCTGGAGCCGGTGAAGGGGCTGGAGCACCAGTGTGATGGGGAATAGCAGAGGGGAGGGTTTAGTCTGGAGAAGAGGAGGCTCGGGGTGACCCTATCGCTCTCCACAGCTCCCTGACAGGAGGCTGAGGTGAGGGGCATGGGTTGATGGGTGGCTTCTCCCTAGTGCCAAGTGACAGGACAAGAGGAAACGGCCTCAAGCTGCACCGGGGCAGGTTTAGATGGAGCTGAGGCGCCATTCCCGTGGAGACGAGGCCGCAGTGCCATGGGTCAGTGGCGGCCTTGGCAGGAAGGGTTGGGCGGGATCTGAAAGGCCTCTTCCAGCCGGGCTTGGTCTGTGAAATCGCCTCCCAGCCGCGAGGCGGCGCTGCAGCGGGAGGTCCGCGCATCCCGCCGCGCCTCCGGGACGATGCTCTAGCCCGCCCTTCTCTCTGGCGCGGTCTCGCCGGGCCGCGGCTGACGTTGGACAACAAAGATGGCGGCGGCGAGCAGCAACTACTGGGAAGGCGAGTGGGGCCTGGGCGCGGCGGGGACGGGGCAGGAGCGACCCGCGGGGCCCTCCCGGCCCACAGCCCGGCCCGGGCAGGCCGGAACCGCGGACGGGTCCTCTCTGGCCGCCCCCGGGTGAGGGGCCTGCGCGGCCGGAGGCAGCGGCGGCCCCGTCGTCCCCTCAGCCATGAGGCGGCTGTGCCCGGCTGAGGGCCCCTGGGGAGAGGGGATGCCCTGAACCCGACCCTCGCTGTCGTGTGGGACAGGGCCTGGGAGCGTTCAGCCGTGCCCCCTGTGTCAGCGTGAGGCGCGCTCCCACCTGCGAGGGTCCCTCTTTCTCTGTGGGGTTCCCTTCCTTCCGGCAGCTCCGCCTCGTCCCCCCTAAACGCGTGCGGTCCCCGGTCTGTGACTTGTCCCCGCTCTCGGCCGCCCTGTGCAGATCTCCGGAAGCAGGCGAGGCAGCTGGAGAACGAGCTGGACCTGAAGCTGGTCTCCTTCAGCAAGCTCTGCACCAGCTACAGCAGCACCCGAGACGGAAGGCGCGACAGGTATAGGTACTAGCCCGTTTCTTTATGTTTTAAACGTTGCTTGTGGTACTCGCTTCTTTTTTATAATCTATTTAATGCTAGTTTCACCTGTAGCTGTTGTGCTCAGCTTCTTAAGCAGCTCGTTTCGGTACTTCTCAATGCTGGTGTTGGGCTTGATGCAATATTGAGTGATATTGGGGTGTGAGTCAGAAAGGCGTGTGGGCTGCAGGGGTGCCTTGTGAGAGCGTAAGTGTCACTGAGGAAGCTGCTGTAACGGTGGGTTTGCATGCTGAGCTGATGACAGGGCCTTTAATGCTTACATCAGCTTATTCTCCAGTTTGTCTTGTATTAAAGTAGGGGGAGGTCTTCAGAGAAGTGAGTACAAGGGGAATTCCCACTTCCCAGGGAGGCTGGGGTGGTATTTGTAATCTCTGCTTTAACGATGAGGGAATGGGAGCACTGAGCAGCTGTGGCTAGTCCAAGGTTGCTCAGGGGACTAGTGCTCCCTTTAGAGAGGGTAGTTGCTTCTTTCTAGCTTTCTTATAAGGTGAGCAGTAATAATGAGAGCTATATATTTGCTTTTTTATTGAGATATCTATATGGTTTATATGTATATGAACCAGATAAATAGGCATGGGTGTGTGTATATGAATAGTTTCTGTTTGTTTTAGACATATTTATGGTTGACTGAAGAATTACTTTGATAAAACTTTTCAGGTCTTGTGTTCTGCTTATGGGCCAGATCTGAGGTCTTCCACAACGTTAACTTTCAACTTCTTTGTCCATGTGTGCAACCTTTAAAAACTGCCATTCCTTCCTTATTAAGTTGGGGTCCCAGCTGCGTATCAGTTGTGTAACAGCTCTATGGATGTATGTTGATATTTTTGTTTATTTAAGTTGATAATTGAATCCATTTTTAACCTTTCCATGAACTTCTGGTTCTGGAAACCCGAGAGATCCTTAAGAATGATCATGTTACTCTTGAATCAGAGTCCTGGTCTCTCTTGTTTCTGGCTCTGTTACTTGCTGTGTAATCTAATTGGTTTAGTTATTTTTGCTGTGCTTACTTCTGTTACAGTAGTTATGGGAGATTACCAAAGCAGTGAGTAGTCTTTGAAAGATATTAGTTGTCATGTTTACACACTAATATACCCTGTGTGGTGCTTCTGTTCTGTTGCTTAGATGTGAATTTTTGTTGTGGTTTTAATTTATCTTAGAAAGCTTCTAGGGAAGGTGTGAAACTGTAGCTGTGATAAATTGTGTGGTCTGTGTTGGTCTGTAGAGCACTGATTGCTTAATAGGTTAGTGGGTTGTCCTTACACTGTGTTTAATTAAGGTGCCTTGCACTTGGCCTTGGTTAACTTCATGAAAAGATTCCTGAGATTCATGAAAGTATGCTGTCCTTTGCAGTAACTGCGCCTCTTTTTCCTCAGCTCTGACACAACTCCCCTCTTAAATGGATCCAGCCAGGACAGAATGTTTGAGACCATGGCTGTGGAGATTGAGCAGCTTCTGGGAAAGGTAACTGTGGATTTACTTCAGCTTCTAGGAAGCATTGAAGTGCAGGTTCCCATGATGCATGTTGGGAGATACTAATGTGGGTGTTAGACAAGTGTTCCTGGAGGTACGCATCTGTTGTTAGAGCTGACTCCTTCAACATATGCACTGTAAGTTTCTTCCAGGAACAAGTCATTTCATGGTTTGGTTTTGTTTTCCTTCTCTAGCTTACTGGAATAAATGACAAAATGGCAGAATACACAAACAGTGCAGGAGTCCCCTCCCTGAACGCTGCCCTGATGCACACGTTACAGCGTCACAGAGACATACTGCAGGTAACAGACCCATGTCCTTCTTGCTTGTATTTTGTTTGTTTGGAGTCATAGTTAACAGTGCTGGTATTGCAGCATGCTTCAGTGTCTGACCAGCAGATTTAAATGCCAGCAATCTCAGCTCACTGTTCTCTCCAGACACCCCAATCAATGAACTTGAGTTGAAAATCGCTTTTTTTTATATCATATTGGTGATACCTAACTAAAACCAGTAGAACGTGCCGTCTTGTGTAGGTGTCTTTTATGTAGCAAAAAGGGAAAGGTAATGAATTATCCTGTCTGTGTGGCCTGTCACACAGCAATGTGTGAACCTCACACTTAAAATATGATGGTAAAACCATCTAAACTGCTAAAAAAAGGTTGAAGGAAGCATGATGGTGGAAGCTACTAATTCGTGTTAGAAATCAGCCATGTTTCAAACTGGTGATGTTTCCATGGCATAGTAGTGTTAATAAGGCATGTTTTATTTGGCTGGTCATGTGCAGTTTGGTTTCTGTTTCGTATCTGCAATACACAATGTAAAAAGCATTTTATTAGTAAGAGCCATAACATTTATATGAAAAGCAGTGCTGAATATGTACAGTGGTTTTGGAGGATGCCAGTTGCCAATTAAATTGGTTTTCCAGCAGCAGTAGCTGCCTGAAGTGTTTTCAAATGTTGAAGTGCAGCGTGAGCGGTAAAAAAGAGTTGCCTTCACTGTTCAGAAAAGGCTCTTTTTCATCTGATGTAACTTAACAAAGGAAACCCACGAGCACCTTCACCACACCAAGTAGGTCTTACTAATTCAACCAGTAATGGGGAATGCTAACGCAAAATGATAATTCATCAGAAAGGTGAAGTGAAATGGAACTGGGAGAAGGAATGAGCATGGATTTCCTGCTGTGACCTCAGAAGTTAACAACTGCAGTCAGAGCAGTGAGTTTCAAAAATACTTTGCATTGATTTCCAAGCATTTTTGATGTTAATTTCATAAGTTGGTCTTGCGCTTCGTATTAGGGAACAGTTCACATTTTAAAGGATGGTTGGATCTTGATTGAGTGTATTGTGTTGTTAAACTGGGCTCAGGTTCCTCGTTTTGTTTTATGACAGGATTATACACATGAATTCCACAAAACCAAAGCAAACTTCTTGGCAATACGAGAAAGGGAGAATCTGTTGGGATCAGTACGGAAAGATATTGAGTGAGTTGTTTGCTGTAGCAATGGTATGGGACTGTCCTTGGGGGGAAGAAGCTGGAAATCCTCTTGTAGGAGAATCCTTGGCATAGTTTATTCCTCTGTACTCTGAATATAGCAAAAAAAAGTTACTTGAATTCCCAATTCATATTAAGGTCTTGTTAAGATTCTGTTTTATTTCGTTGGATTTTAGATCATATAAAAGCGGGTCTGGCGTGAATAACAGAAGAACAGAACTATTCCTTAAGGAGCACGAGCACCTTCGAAAGTAGGTGTAATTTGTGATTTACTTTTGGGGGGGATGAAACATTCTTAATTTCAAGCATATGTGAAAGCTTTGTCCATTTGTCAATATGTATGTCCACAATGAATGCCTTGCACTTGATATTGTGTGACAGTGCTGCTACTTATGTAGCTGGATAAGATTTTATTGCTTGTGCTGACTGAAATGCGTATAGTACATAGTGGTCGTGACTGTTTTCAGTGATTTTTGACTTTTAGGATCTTGTCAGCGCTAAGTGATACCATGTTGTCTTCAGCAGGCTTCTAAAAATCACTTCTGAGTCAGACCTAGCACGTGGCCTTTGCCTCTATGGGATAGTCACTGGGATAAAGGTTAAAAAAGTAAAAGTTGCAGTGATTTAGATGGTTTTCCCTTTCGTCTTCATTTGTCAATCAGACAGAGAAGAACTTTTTTCCTTTTGTCTCTACTGAATTTGTACAAATGGTGATGGAAGAGATTAATTCCAGTGTTACCCAAGCACTTAAATACTTGCAAATTGACTCTAATGTACCGACCAAGATAACAAACAAAACAGCACTTTCTTTTCATTCTTGTTGCAGAGAGGACATGAGGTTATGAGTAGCTGCTTTGTTGCCCCATTCAGCAAAAGCAGCATGTTTTGATAGAGCAGCGTGGGGTGATTCATGTTTTCTAGGCAGTCAAGAGGTAGCACGGATCTTCCTGCCTCTGTGTTGTTGACTGTCCTTACGCTAAACCTCAGGCTTGCACAAGAGGGCAGCCTTTCACTTGAAATAAATAAATATAAAATGACCTGTGGCTTTCTCCAATGTGTCCTCTTAAAGAGAGCTCCAACTTCCAGCCAGGACTGCGCAAAAAGCTTTTACAGGAGATTAAACCCAAAATCTGTGATTGTGGCTTAGCACCATTTCATCCTCAAGTTTCTTTAATATCTTTAAAACTTAGAAGTTAATTGATGTAAAGCTTGAATTATGGCTTTTGTTAGATTGTATTTATTGTTAAAGGTGCGTGATGAGGACATGCAAACTTGCCAGGAAAAAGCCCCACACTTAATATTTTGGAGGTGGGTGTTACCTGAGATGTTGTACTTTGAAGAATTAATGCCAGTTAATCTGAGTAAACCTGATTCTCTCTAGATGTTGTGTTTTGGTTTTCCCTGTGTGTTTTTGGAGGGGTGATAAATGCATTCATACATCTGGCATTTTGTTAAAGAAGGCTACAAATAAGGTATTCCTGGAGTAGTAAAATGCTCTTCTAAGAAAGTGACATTTCCCTGAAGGCACTGTTCTGAAAAGGTTGAAACAATGGAGAGAAAAGCTTCATTTTGTAAGTGTTATCTGCAGATGTCTTCAGAACTGGAGCTCAGCATTTGCTGAGCATTGATACCTTTGATCTCTTTAAACATGCTGAACTCTCCACTATGACTTTGGGATAAAAATGCCTGAAAAATAGAATTATATAAGGCAGTTTCAGAAACAGTTAAACCATCTTCTAAGTGATAACTTGAAAATGTCAAGACTTTTGAAACCTGTGAAAAGAGTTTGAAGAGTGGGGATGGAAACTTTGCGAGTGTATTATTATGTACTGCAGAGGAATGAAATAACACCACAGGAATAATATATTTGTATCAGATATTGGAGCATTCACTTTGTCTTGGCCCTGGTTAATTTATTATATGAAGTACTTTTCCATGATCTGATAATGGAGGATGCATGGGCTGTTACCCCTGTTACCCACTGCTGAGAACCAGACTCTCTGTAGCCTTGTTCTTTATGCACTACCGTGTGAGACAGGGTAATCAGAAACTTGACTTAACTCTTGTCAGCTTTTCCATGACTGCTCTCGAAAAGGCCTGCTGGCAGCCCAGGGGTTTATTGTTTGTGGTGGTATCTCACTTGGTAATAAGATGAGGAGATCCATAAAGCTCTTCTCCAGGAGGGACTTAGGGCATAATCATGGAATAGTTTGTGTTGGAAGGGACCTTAAAGGTCATCCAGTTCCAACCCCCTGCCATGGACAGGGACACATTCCACTAGAGCAGGTTGCTCCAAGCCCTATCCAGCCTCCTTGTTTTTCTGTTCCATTCTGAATGTCATCTCTTCTGGAAGAAGAATGAAGGAGAATCTGTTGGGTTTAATTTTCCATATGTAGGTAATAGTGAAAAACGAGGAGAAATTAATCTGAGAGTACAAAATTTTTATGAATAAAAAGATCCAACATATATTAAGCACCAATAGAATGATAGCAGTTGAAGCACTTCACAAACCCTTACTATGCCTGTAATACATAAACCTGCTCTCCATTAAGCTGTGAGGATCGTGCATCCATTTGGATGCACTCTCCTGGGTGGGGCTGCCTGCTGTGTCAGTGCTGCTGGCGCAAGCGTGGCGTGCGCTTTCAGGTTAGGATCATGGTGCTGCTGGGGTCACCCTCTGGCTGGGAGCATATGGAAAAACATGGTGTGGTCTTCTCTCTTCAGGGGAAAGCTTTGCTGATGCCTCAGTTCATTTTATAAATCAGCAGAGTCTGAGTTTTATTGGAAAAGGAAATTTGTCTAGAAATTTAGTTGGCTGTGGATGAGACAAGTTTCTAAGTTGCTCAGTCTCCCACTTCTATACAGATAGGTCAAGAACAGTTTTAGCTGCCTCTGGAGAGAAAACCAGTAATGCTTACATTTAGTAATAAACTAAATTGAAATGAGGCTGGAATACAGATTTCGTCAAATACTGATGCCCTGTTAATATTTTTACGTAATAACTTATACCTTTTGTTGTGTCAGGTACTAAATACCAAGTCTAGCATGGTCATGTTTGCAGTTGCTGTTTGGATGCTTGTTTTCTTGGGTCTATGCCATTCAGTAAAGGTGTTTGTCTCATCTTTTCTGTTTGTATGCTTTTGGCCAGGGAGATAAACAAGTCATCCATTTTCTTGTAATACTGTTTTCTACCTAAAGAAAACAATTTTGATGAATAGACCTAGCTTAGCGCTTGAAAAACTGCCCTGGAAAGTGCTGCCTCAGAGGAAGGAGTCAGCTTAGTGTTTGCCCTGAGAAAGTCTGCAGTTGTTGATGAGTGACAATCAGTAAAGAAGGGACTGATGTGTTTGATTAAATTAGCAGTATTGTGTGTATGCAAATGAAAATTGCCCGTGTGTTAATACCTTATTGTGGGTGATTGATACCATATGAGGTGATAGTGATGAATTTGTGTAAAAATTAATGAGGACTTCAAAGGTTTAGATAGAAATTACAGCTTTTATTCCCTATGATGAATTCATTGTAAAAGTAGATGAAAATGAGACCACTTTAGTGGTCACCAGCATTTACTGGAGTAGGTTGGTTCTGTCATTGTAGGGCTGCTGTGTGACTGTTACTTTATTATTCAGCTCCATGCTCAAAAACTAGACATCTGTCCTCCTCCAAAAGAAGGGGCTGGTGGTGGAAAGGTGCCTGGATCATGAGCTGTGGTTCTAATTGCTGACAGATGACTACATGTTTCTGGTGGGTGTCCCTGTGCAGGCTAGCAGTCTATCTGGTAAAAAGGGTTTCAGTTTAGGATTATGAGATGTGATGCAGGTAGGTGAGATGAACCTGCTCAAGTGTTCCTTAGCTAAGGGCATAAAACACCCCTGTGTGGCTTAAATTTAACGCTGGATCAGAGGGTAGTGGGGCCAGAAGAGATGGGTGAGAAACTTTGAAGGAGAAAAGGAGGAGAGCAAACAAAGGGATGTGTTCTGTATGGGAAAGAGGAATAAGAGAAGTGAGCAAAAGAAATAACGGGAATTTGCAGCCCTTGTGTAATGGTGCCATTAATAATACATACCTGATTCATGGAGATGATGAGGATAAACTAATGTTTGTGCAGTACTTCATATATGTGAAGTACTTTGGAGCACTAAATATTATCATTACTATTATTATTATTGCATTTCATGTTTCAGCAGAACTGTTTGAGATTTCCTATTGTTGTTTGGGCAGAAACTGCCACAATCAGTAGAGAATAATCACCAGGAAACTGCTTTCCAACTTTGTAATACAGTCCAGATCTTAATAGAGGGAGTGACTTGTTGACCATTTTGCCTCTAAATACTGATGTTGCTTACAGATCCTCACTTCAGTACTGCTTTGCACAGCGAAGTCAGCTTAATGAGATATGGAGACGCTTTACAGGGGTTTTGATTAGAGGTGTGTTGATGTTCTGGGAAAACCAACCATTTTTCTACCTTAATTTAATTTCCTTTTGTTATCCCTGCTCTGCACACTCTGATTTCCATTCACCGTGCTGTTGCTACTCAGGTTCCTGTGGATTTCAGTGAACCTTCAGTATTGAATTAGAGCCCGAGTACTGTTGTTGCCTTCCCTTCCATCCCCATCTTCACTTCCAATTGCAGGGGGAATGTCACATGGAAGGGGGGCAGATTTTCTTGACCCCTCATTTTTGATCTGTCTCAGGAAAGCCAGGACCAGTCAGTATCCATAACATGGGCTTTTTAGGCAGGGCTGTGTGCTCTGTCTGGGCAGCAGCACAAATAAGGTGGTTTTCAAGGAAGGGATTTGAACAAGGAGGATTTTTGGTATTGCAAAAGCTGACTTAAAGATGCACAACTTGTCCTGTAATCCTGTTTGGAAATACAATTCTATTTTCTCATTCTGCTCCGTCTCCTATTGCTGCAGAGTTCTGTGGATTGCAGTTGTGCATCAGTGATTCCTTGCTTTAGCCTTGTCTCTGGATGGGATTGAATGGGTTTTATCTCCAAACCTGCTGGCAGAACCTCTGTCTCTTGAAGATTCGTGGCAGAATGACACAAAGCCACTTCCTAAATGGCAGGATTGGCTTCCCTGTTACAATTCCAGACTGAATGCGAGATTTGGGCATATCATATACTTAACCACAACACCAGACTGAGAACACCTTGTCTGTTTTCTTATTCTGATAGTAAATAATGCTCAATGAGGGAGACAGTTCCCATCTTCTGGAAAAAAAAACCCAGGAACTTCAGTGCTTGTTATGTGGCTGTAATTATGAAACTCTCTGAGCAAGTTATTGAAGTAGTTTAATGAGAATTTGAGGGGGTTCAAAGCCTGAAGGCAGTGAACGAGGATGCTCTCCTGAGTGTTGTTATTTATAAATAACTTAATATAAGAATGTGAAAATCAGCCAAGCACTTCATAACTTTCTAAAAATAGGTGAAGCTTCATTAGAGTAAAATCAAGGAGTGCTTTTCATCTTCCTGTGCTGTGTTTAGGGCTTTAAGAAACAAACCTACCCCAAAACACTAGACCAAAGAGTAAACTCATCTCACAAGGTTTATTTGCATGCTTTCCTTTAGAGTTGGATTGCTTTAAAAAATGCTGTAATCAGTACTTTCCCTGCCATTGATGACTGTTGTGATTTTTTTATACCTCAGTATGTCTAAATGTACCCCCAGGAAAGAGACTGCAGAAACTCTGCCTGGTCTCTACAGAAACTACAGAGCAAACCCTCACAACATAGCGTGAAAGGGTTACCTGAACATACCATGAAAAGAAGGGTGGCTGAGACTAAAACTTGGCTCTGGTTCCCAGTTCTGGGCTTTGCCTTAGAAACATTATGCCCTTGATAGGGGGAGAGGGAGAGATACAGAGCCACACTTCCAACTTCAGAGCTCTGTGTCTGCTTCTGAAGTTTCTTGCTGGTTTCAGAAATAAACAAATCAGTGATGCATGTTTTATTTGTTTTTAGCTTGCCTTTCAACACTGTTTCTTAACTAGGACAGCTTCCTCCTCCCAAGGTCTGTATTGAAATTAGGACTTTGACAAGAGCTGAAGCCCTTCTTACATGGGTCGGTTCTAAAAAGTAGGCGTATCTTTTGAACAGAATCAATGATTGTGGAGTTTTACTGAATTTCTTTGGTGGAATCTGAGAATCGCTTCTTATTCCAATGCAGCATGGCATTTTTTTTGCCAGTGTGGCTGTGTACTTCATTATTCTTTCAGGCCTGAATTGCTTGCTTATTATTTGCTATTGGAACGCCAGTGAAAACAAGCCGTTGAATTTTGTTTGATGTGTATAGGCATGTTAAGGAGTGATTATTTCCGTTTTCCTCAAATACAGAGTGTTCAGCTGGAAAGTTACCATGTTGCTGTATAAATGTCATGCTTGAGTTTGTTTATTTTGAATCTGTGTTAATGCATCAGGCTGAGGTCCTCATCATCCTTGGCTGCTGAACGGTAGGCTCTGCAGATACCTTAGTGTGTTGCTTTACCAGTGATTTGATAGAAGACATAACTCCCATCTGCTGAGGGTATGTAATCCATGGTGGTAAGCAGGAGTCAGGCCAGATTCCCACTGAAGCACGCCTGGTTTAGCCTAGTAATACAATTTTGCTTAAAACCTTCAAGGACCTTAGTTTTGTTGTCAAGTGAGAGATGCAGAGTGCTTTCCTCTCACTTGAGAGACTTGTTTGTATTGCATAGAATCACACTTCTGGAAGAATGCATCTTATTCGGATTTGGGTAAGAAAACAAGCCTCAGAACAAAATTGGGTCAGAAGAAAAATGTGGAGATCTTCACTTGTTAATGAATTGCATCCTTAATTTGGATTGAGGATGGTGTAAAAGTAGTGTGCACTTTAAATTCTGAACCCCTGGTGTTCATTATGTTGTACAGTCACCTTTGCAGTTTGAAGCATCAATTTCTGAAACTCAGTAAATGGGCAGGTAGATAGTTGTAACATGAGGTACTTCAGCCAAGTCCTGGATGAAAGCCATATAGTTTCCTACATGCACCAAAGAAACCCTCAAAACCACAGCAGGTGAAGATGCAGTCAGGAAGTGGAATACATTTCTGTCAGTGGGTATTTCAGGGTTTCCTACTAAATGCAAATTGGGTTGTCATCCTAGGGATAACTCATTTCTGTGTTAGTTTCACTGGAGATTAAGATGAGATTCATTACAAAGCTGTTTGTATGATGTGGCTCTTCTAGAAGACATTCCCCCTCATGTTCTCTTTTTTTGATTACTTAGTTGTGAGTAGAATAATTCTTTTAGTTTTGTCTAGCTTGAGTCAAAAAGCATAAGCTGAAAAAGTGACACAATCTTTTTGTTACAGTACAGATGATAAACAGCTTGTGTTTCTTGCAAGTTGTGCATCTAACTTGTCTCTCTGTGCTCAACAAATGAGTAATGGCTGATTGTCTTGGTAGGGCTCATTTTTCAACAGATCAGTGTTGAGTATTGGATGCTGTGTTGCTTCGTGTTGAGGGTTTTTCCTTTTAGTTAAAGGCATAATCTAAAGTCTGTGTTTTAAACTGGAGGGAATAATGAAAACAGCACTCCCACTGAAGGCTGGTTCTTCATGCAGCATGTAAAGTTTGAGGAAATGCCGATATAGTCCATTAGTAAGTTACTGGAATTATTCTGACAGTTGTGGTTACTGATAATGACTTACAGTAAGGCCTGCCCTTCTCAGTTCATTTAACTTTGTTCCTATGGGTAATATGGAGCAATTATATGGGAGGGTCAATCTATCCAGGAACTTTCACAACCATGAATAGAGAGCCTCTAGAAACCTCATTATGTGGCAGTTGGTGCCATCCTGGCCTTGGTCTTGTGCTTACTAATAGGCAACCAGCTCCTGCACTTCATTTAGATGATAGGAGCTGTTTTCATTTTAAGTTCTTAACTGCATTCTTTGGGTAAACTGTGTGCTGCAGATTATGGAGAAGGCTCTTATTTCCTTATAGATTTGCTTGAAAGGAAGAAGTATTGCTGTTGCTCACCCTCTTGGGGCTCTCAGGCATCAGGCACTCTCCCCAATAGTCTTTAAATGTGCCAAAGAGCTTTCTTGGCTACCTCCTGTTTTTACAGAAACATTTCTTTCACTCTTGTTAATAATTCCCAGACAAGTCAATGGAGTTTAGTGGAGGTGCAGAATGTACCCTTTGGAAGTCCTGGAGGAACAACATGTTGGTGTCCTGGAGCTGTGAGGGTGGATGCCTGTGTTTAGGGATCTCCCTGCAAAGGGAGAGCATTGCTTGGTGTTTGCTCACATCCATTAAGTTGGTCTTTAAACTGAGTTGGAACAACTCATCTTTTCAGTGGTTATGGTGCATCTGTAGACATGTTTACAGAGGTTAGACAGCTGTAAAGAAAGTACTTGCGTTAGTTTATCTTAAACCCAGATTGTTGGAATTGGTAAGCTGTCAAGGCATTTACTTAGTGCTGGAGCTAAGAGTCCAATTCTTAGTGAATTTTGTGTCAGAGGATTATAGGTTGGAAGGAGTAGGTTTCACCAGTTCATTTTCCTGGAAATCTTTCGGCAGATTCTTCCCTATAGTGAAAAGCATGTCTCTTGGATGCGTTCTTTCCTCATGTACAAGGTACACATGAACCATCTGGAAAGAAATTCAACACCGAATAATGTCAGTTAAATCCATGGCTCTAGGCAGGAGTTTGTTCCAGTGCCTTTCATTCTAGATGTAGCAAATTACTTGCATTGATTAAAAGCCTTGGGATGTTGTGCCATTGTGCTTTTTTGTTTCTTTTCCAATTTTGCAGCTATTCCTCATTCTCATTGAAAGTGATTCCTGACTGTCAGACTCCCCAGGACAGTGATGTGCAGAAATAAGTTTATTTATGTGTTGAGAGTTTGTAGGTGTGATGTTGTTAGTAATGTATTGTTCCTTTGGCACAAATATGTACATAGACTTAATGCTTATGTTTGTGCTGGTTTTGTTTGATTGTTGTAGGCTCTTCACCTTACCTACTGCAACCAACATTGCACCTCCTTAGCATTTAGGTTTATGCTTTAATTAACATACAAAGGGAACCCACAGAAGATACCAGTTTGTGTCAGTATTTGAACCTTTCTCTGCTTTCAGAATGGTTTCTGTAGGAAAACTCTTCATTCCTGAAAATACCCATCTTGCCTCATGTCTTTGGTTTTGGGTGTTGTATTCCCGTGGTATGCTTGGCACACCATGCTCTTGTGTTGGGTCTGAGTCAGTAGCAGGCTTCTATGCCAGTTCTTGTCCTCATTAGCAGCTGTAGAAGGCTGTTCAGAGTACCTAAGCAGCTCCAGTGGAATTCACTCTGACACTAAATTGAATCAAACTTAAGACAAGTCTTACAAAATCTGAAATATCTTGTTTGTTATCACAGAATGCTTTACATTCTTCTGCTTCAGTTTCTAAATCTTCAGATTTTTTAGATGGTGAAATACATCAATGGCAAGCTGAACAAATGAGTTGGTGTGGGGGGTTTTTTTTGTGTGTCTGCACAGCTTTTCTTTCACTTGTGGGTTAGGATTTACTACTATGGTGGAAATAACTGACTGTAGAAGCCTGATTTGCTTCATCATAATCTCTTTATTTGCCTTTGAGTATCAAGTATGTTTCGCAGTATTTGCGCGGCTGGAAGCTCCATGTTCCCTGGTGCTAGTGATTGATTTTGCAGTTAAAGTAAAATTATTATTTGTGTAATTATTTCTAATGTAAGTAAGAAAAGAGTTATCAAGTGCTAAGATGAGTTTATTCTACAGGGGTTTTCCCTAATCCTTTAAAATTATGCTTTGTGATAATGTTGCCCTTAATTTCATCTGAAGGGTTTAAAGTGCATTGAGAAATGAGTTGTGTGCAGATGAGTATTACTGCTCTACTTTATTTCTCTGACAGGTGCTTGTACTGGGTATCGAACTAGTTAAGTCAGCAGCAAAGTCTATGGATGTGGGAGAAGCACAGTCCTCACCTGAGTAATCATATGTATGACTGAATTCTAATTACTGGCATAGAAAATTGCTTAAGAAAAACAAATCAGAAAATGCCTCCTTTAGTTATAAAAGCTTGATGTGATGGACAGGCTCATTTCTTATCCTAGAGGCCTATTTCACTTCATTTCTCCTTTGGATTAATTAACCTGTCTGCATATTTCAATGACAAACTACACAGTCTTCTGAAAAGAGCAGTTGCACCAAGGCCTGATGATAACATGCGTGACTGTGAATGTGGACTTGTGTCATTTATTACAGAAGGTGATTGCCTCAGCATCCTTCAGCATTCTTTTCAGACAGTATTTTCCAATGGCTTTGTCAAAGTGCCATCTGTCTTGACAGGTGAAAGTGCATAACGTATTGAAACAGATGGCACATCAGATTAATGCTATCCAGAACCATAGCTTACTTACTTGGATGTGCATAAGGTGATGTCCACTGGATTTGTTGGCTTTGCTTGGAAAGCAGAACAAAGTCAAGAGATTTTGTTTGTTTTTCTTTTTAAAGAGCCTCTTTTTGTAGTGTTTTGAATGTGAGTTGAGCAAAATTACCTCTTTCAATGATATTTTTTATTCTGTCAAACAGTTTGAAATGTTCATTATTCATAGCTGTGAGAGCATCTTCTATTTGTGTAAAACAGGTTATTATTAGTCAGCGATCTGCAAACTTCCCTTGGCTCTCTGTTGTGCTTTGTGTTCCTCATCTCCCTTCAATCTGACTGTTAATTTTTATGGTTATGAAATACACAATGATGAAACAAACTGCTTCTGTCTGAGTGTTGCTCTAAGTGAAAGCTACAGTCTGTATTTGCCAGTAAGTTGGAAGGACTTTGAGGTGCTGCGTGAGTGCATGTTACTGCCTTCAGAAAAGCCTCTAGCATCTGCTTGCACTGAACTTGGGCAGGAAGTATTCAACGTCAGAACTTAGTTCAGTCTCCCCTTACTGCACATCAGTCATTCTGAAGAGAATTCATATGCATCTCATCCTTTGAAACAGTTGGCATGACCGCCACGTCACTCGGGAAACATTGATCTTGTGACTTCAGGTTCCCGTTAAATGCCTTGCGTTGGCATTTGCATCTGTCTGCATTTGTTGCTATTGAGAACTGTTTATTACTGGGTTTATACGTTTTTGTTCTACCTGTCATCATTTTACAGGTAGCACATTTCCAAGGTTTATTTTTATATGTGTGCATCCCTACATACCTATTTAAAAAAATAATGTGGTATAATGTAGTTGAATCTGAAGCTTTTAACTACTTTTTGTGGTTATGCCTCTAATAAAACTGCCTAACTACAGCTTTCTGTAATATAAAAAGCAGTTAGTGTCTGCTGCAAACTGGTAAGCCTAGTTTTTGTGCTCTGAAAACCTTGGAGAGCATCCTAGTTCACTTGAGGTCTCCAAGTGTGTTCAACATCCCTGTCATCTTCAGCTCATCAACATGAACATACTATGATTTCATCAGTTAAAGGGACAAGGAGCTGGTGGTGGTGGGTTGGTTTTTAATAGGACTGTTCTAGCAATGTTCTGTTCCACAGAATTCTAGTAACTGATTTCCAGCAAGGCTCTTGATACCTTTTTGTTATTAATTTTAAAAAGGGTGCCTTCTTGTGCACTGTTCTTGCTTTTCAGGCTGGTTTTTGATGCTTTTGCAGTTTATTTTTGTGCACTTCCCACATAATACACTTGTCTGTTAGAGGCTGCCTGTGTTTGAAAGGCACATGCTCAGTTGAATTTTGTATCTTTGAGAATCAGCGATTACAGAAATTTTAATGCATCACTTTGCTGCTGCCTTGGGACCTCATCAGATGCCGTGAGACTTGAATCTCCTTCTACTATTTTGTGTACAGAATCATGGTGGTTTACTTCTCTGCCAATGGTGAATACCACACAGTGAATGAAAATGCTTTTATTTGATTCAACTGATGTACTTGTGACTGAATCTTTGGAGCATGGCTTTGTTTTGGGAGCCGGGAGTGTTCCAGTTCCAGTGTTTTCAGCATTTGCTGCCCCAGTTGAGTTCCTCTCAACTTAAAATCAGGCAAAATATTTTTAGTGCTCTGTGCACTGTCTCCATATTTCAAGCCCTGGACTAGACTGAAATAGCAACCTTTGTTTTCACAGACAAATAAGGACACGCTGTTAGCATCTCCCCCCCACCATGCAGCTTACACATGCATGCACACACCGCGCAACGTGCTCCTTCGCTGTGCCTCCAGCTGGAGGTGTAGGGGGATCTCCAGAATTTCTGTGGGTAGAAGAAAAGTTCCAAATCAGGCAGCTCCAGCTGAGTCAGAGGCTGTTGATACCTTCCCTTCCTGAGGTGGCAGAACACTTGGAACAGGGAGGATGGACGATGAAGACTGTCATACGCTTTCAGTGTCTTTTAATCCTTTTAGTTTGGCAGCAGTAAATTCTGCTTTCATACTGGAAGCAATATGCAGCAAAACATAAAACTCCTTTTTGTCAAATTGATTTCCTTCCTAAACTGCAGTTTCATTTTTTTTCGGTTATTCTACACAGGTTTACCTCAATCCCTGGTAAACAGAGCAATTGTAGGGATGCATCATTGCTTCCACAGTGTGGGAAGCAGGGATGCAGTCACCTATTCTGTGTCAGTGTTACGTTTGAGATATTGATTGCTGTAACAAGATCTGTTTTAAACTGTGGTTAAAAACCTGTCTATAAGAACTTGAGCAGAGAAAAAGAGAAGTTGCTCCAGTCTTCTGAGGATTTTGTTTATCATTCCAATCTCGCACATCTGTGTTTAAGTGACGTGTTCTCTCTGGTGCTGTATTTTAGGCTGTCCTTTTTCCAGCAATGCTCATAGAACTCAGTTGATGTGAGGCAGTGAGGGGAAAGAGGGATGTGTGTTATCAGGGCCTTTTTCTTACAGATGGTGTGTGTTCTGTTTCCCATAAGCATGGCTTTATTCTCATCCAGCTGCTATTACTATAGAAAGAACTTGCCTCTAACAACCATAGAACAGTGTTTGGTAAACCAGCTCTGCAGCAGTGTTCTGAGATGCTATTACCTCGAACCAAGTCTCAGCTGTTGTTGGTAATTAGGGTTTTTGAAGGGGTAAGCAGGAATGGCCAGGATTAAAAAGCAATAAAATTAGATTCTTTCTTCCCCAATACTCATTCCCAAACTCTCCTGGGCACCTGGTACACATCAGGCTAAGTTAACTTTCATTAGCCATGAATCATGGAGCATCTGCTCTTGCACGCAGGTAGGAAATGCTGCTCCTGAGGAGCACCAGCTATACCAAATCTGTGTAGTAGCAAAAAGTGAAATAAGCCATTCGAGGGGTGAATCTGTTAAGGTTTGTGTTATGGTGACCATTGATTTAATAATCTAAAATAATATCTAATGCTTGTTCCTTTTTTTAACCTTATTTCTTTTTCATTTGGCTTTCAGCTCAGATCGACTGATAGAAGAAACAATAAGGTAGGACTGAATGTAGTAATTTCCATTATTTTACGCACAATTGGCATTTACACTGAATTGTGTCTAAAGCTATCGGTCATTTCATTTACACAATAACTGTATTGTTCGCAGCTCCTGGGTAATATTACAGTGACGTGGTGGGATTATTTTTGTTTGGACTTCTGATTATTAGTCAATGTTGACATAATGATGTTGCTCAAATATTTTATTCATCTTAGTGTAGAAAATCTACATTTCTATTAAGGTTGAATATCCCCTACAAAAACAAAGAAACTGACTGAGCAGAATGAATGTCAGGTTGTGCTGTTCAGGGCTATTCCTGTAGTCAAGATGTTTCTTCTCATGGACACTCTTCAACAATGTGATTTTCTGTAATCCTTCAACGTATTCAGCATGCTACTGTGCAGCTGATCTAGATAAGGGCTCTTACCACAAGGGCTTAAGAGGTTTTTGCTGTTTTGTAGTTATTTATCTTTGGGGTTTGTTACATGGTTTGAATACTTAAGCGATACCTTCTCTGATCTAGGAATTTTAGAGCCATAGTATCACAAATTACTTGTCTCATCTGTGCCCTTCCCGAGCTTCCGCTGAACTGTGGGATTTTGCAAACCAATATTTCAGAGTGCCCAAGTTAATGGTTTTAAATTTGAGATTATTGCTTCAAAAAAAAAGGAAGAAAGAAAACGAGAAGCTTTCAGATAATGCATGTACTGGCATAAGTGATCAAGGAGAGTAATTAGAGGTGCAGCAAGGCTCTGTGTCCATTAAGGGCTGGCTAGCTTAAGTATGCACAGTAGGCTCAGTCTAATTAACATGGTGGAAGAATGTGTTAAGCTACATTAATGTGCAGTGATGAACCAGAAGTGGTGAGTACAATAGTGGCTGAAATGTGGGTATAATCTCACCACAGCCTCATAAAGGTATTTGCCAAACCTAGCACATTTATTGTCACTATTTGTTTTACTTTGGGTTCTAGGCTTTTCCTGATCAAAATTCCTCTCCTTTTTTGCCATACTTGTGGCCCTACATCTCCCTCTTGTAAAAATGCTCAACATTTGTTGAATCTCTTACTTGTTACCACTCTGCTAACTAGAGCATTAAACAGCATATGGTGATTTATTAAGCTTAATATCCTGCAAAATTACTTGTATTTTATAATTTGAGCACTTAGCTTGTTGATTAAATGTCGTCAGAAAAGCTGAGACTATGTGTGATGAGTGAAGCTCTGTTGATTTACCTGTGCAAGGGAATGTAGCCGTGGCAAACTGGAGCTTGGAGCAGGGCACCTGCCTGAATGCTCACCTTGGTTCCTCCATCAGTTTTGAGCCTACTCAGAAGCTCCATGATGTCATCAGGTATCCAGGCTGGTTTCAGGCTGCTTTGAGTTTCATTTGCATGAGCTGCAGTCCTGTAGTTGACTTCGAGTGGCTGCTTCTCATGCAGTAATCCCAACCACGTCGCTTGGATCAGAGCTCCTTGGTGCTGTTTACTGAAGCATTCCTTCTGTTAATAAAGGAACCTTGATGTTCAAGAGGCTGGATTTCAGCCCTCCTTGTTGCGCTATTTATTATCTAGAGTAAATTAAATTCTTCCTGTAGTTGCCAAAAATTCGACATTTCTTTTTGTAGGCAAAGATGTCATTTAGTGACTACATTGAGCAGGAGATGTAATTTCATTTATAACATCTTAATTCAATTCCAACTATTGAAACCAGGTGAATTCTTTTGTTTTACTCTTTTTCTTGTCATCCCCAATTGCAAGTATTCAGATATGATATTAACTGGTGGTAAACCCTGCTGCATTTGAAGTGAATTTACCAGATAGAAATTTACCCAACTTGGGATCATCAATTGCTTTATCTATTGTAAACCAAATAAAGGAGGGAATTGTGCGGGGGAAGCTGTTTGAATGCAGATTCCTCGGGTGAAGTGAGATGTAATTAGCTTATTCTGGCTACTAATACTGCTCTGTCTTCAAGGCTTACATCTGCTTCATTACTCATTATTTGGGTGCAATTCAGGAAGTCAAGAAATCACTTGGTATTTTTTTAAGGGTTATTATTAAGCAGCGATTCCAAACACTGGAAAGTATTTTCCTGTGGGCAGAGGCTTCTTTTGCCAAGCTGCATACCAGTGACCCCACTGCCAGCCACTGCAGTTAGCACTGATGGTGAAACCCTTCTTGTAACTCTGTAGAGAGCTGAAAAGGTGCCAAAATTGCCTCTTCCTCTGTGTGGTTCCACCGCAGGAGCAAACATATGTGCAAGATGATATATGGGCACCTAAGCTGAGATGATTCAGTAACTCTAGCGATGGGTAGGGCTATCCTTCCAGATGTTTTGATAGTGCTGAACTTTTAATCCATTTTTAAATGGATTATGTGCTTTGGGTTCTTACTGCAGCACATTTCTTTCCAGAAACGAGTGGGATGTGATACTTTGTACTGCAGTTCTTCTGGAACAGTGCTTACTTCTGCTGGCCAGATATAGATAGAAGCATAGATTTTGCTTAATACGTTTTGTGTTATGAGGGTTTCATTTTCAAACATTATCACTTTTCCAAAATAGCAAACAATTTATTTCTTCTGTTCCAACAATGTCCATATTTAGGCTGGCCCAGTTTGAGGGTTTTGTATTGTTTTGCATGCAGTGTGACAAGTTCTGAAGGTTTTATTGTCATACTGTTTCTGAGGCCTAATTCAGGCTGATGTGTCAGTGTCTGTATAGTAACAGATTGTGCTGCTCCCAGACTAATCCCATAGACTTAATTAAAAAACCTCCTTATGTATTTGGGATATTTCTTTAGGTTATGACTAGGATTTAATAAAAGGAGAAAAATCACTTGCACTGAACCTTGACTTTACAGAATGGAAAGGCAAGAGTTAGATTTTGAGGGCTGGCTCTTTCAGAAGAGCCTTGCCACGCTGCCTGAGGAAACGTTCCCTTTGTTTTCATCTTGAGCTTCATCAAACGACACAACAGTCTTTAAAGTAATTTGAAAGATTGTGTGTGTATATCTGCCTGTATACACTGGTATTTATAGACACAAGTATGTATACACAAAGAAGTGATATAGTCATAATTTGTGGCAATTTAAAACTGAAGCTTCCATTTCTATGCAGAGTCACAGAGTCCATTCCCTTAATCATAAATGTTGTCGTGAATTTAAATGAGCAAATATGATTCATGGAGTACAAAGTGAAGCCCAAGTTCCAGTAATACATAAATTATTTGATTTTAAAAAACAGGCCTTGTTCCTTTAGAGCTTTGTTCTAATTCAGCATCAATGTGGATTTGGCTGAGCTGACTTAATGGATGCAGCAAGGAGTTGACTTTTAGGTATGTTTCACTTGGTGTAATATCCTGTATGTGTATGGCTGCTACATGGGGTGTAAATACCTAACAGCTCAGACATTTGTCTGGGTAAAAACACTTTGCTTCCAAGTCAAGGAGCGTTAAAGGTATATCTCTGCATGTTAGACTAGTTTGACTGTGGTAATGGCTGGAAGTATTTAGCACTCTGTATTTTTCCATGCCAGTGAAAACTGCAAACTACACACAAATAGCAGTTGTTTTACTTTTGAAGTTGCTCACATACCCCCAGCGCTACTGAACATTCAAGAATAAACTTGAAATAGAAGTGAAATTCTGAGGAAATATAGCTGCAAGCGCAGGAATTTGAGATGCTCCTGCTGATATGTGGTAGAGATGAGTAGGCTCCTCATGGCTGTGACCTAGGGCTTACCTAGAAGAGATCTCTCCAGTAATGCAGCAATCTTTAATACTGTACTTCAGCCGTGTTTTAGTGTTAAATATAGAGAACAGGATACCATCTGGTTTTAGAAACTTGGTTTGCACCCAGCTCTAGTAGTTGAGGCCAGTGCAGTGCTGAGAACAGTTCCTGCTGGTTTCCAACCGAAACGTTAAATCGGGGTCATCTTGATTCCAGTAAAAATCATTTAATCTTTTATCCTAAACGCTGTGTAGAAGTTTCATAGAGTGAGAAAAACATTGGTGATGTGGGGAGATCATGGTGGTGTGTAAGTAAATGGGGCCAATATTGTGAATGGGAAGAATATGATTAATTTTCTTTAAAATGCATTTGTCAGTGAACAAATGGCAACAGTAAGTCAATGAGCATATGTTAGGGATGGGAATGAAACCAAAACTGGCTAATGAAGGATTTGAGGAAGCTGCAGTACTTAAGGCTGTACAAGACCAGTCAGAGGACTACTCCCCAGCAGCTGTGTGTTTTCTGATAGTTATTAAAGTTTAATAGTTTCACTTACAGATATAAAGGCTTAGGCAAACCAGCTCGTGTTTTGAATCATCAAATTATACATAAAGAACAGTGCTTTTTTACTTCAATTTTGACTTGTTCATGGTAGCTAGAATCCAGTTATAGTCTTGTTCATGGGGATCACAATTACATTTCATTACTAGACCGTATCATATTAAAAATTATAATCACTGCAGGCTTTTTTCCTCTGAGCCCTTCAGTAAAACTTAGCCCATTGAGCTGAATTTTTCTAAGCGATGGATAAAAGAAGTGAAGGTTCCAGTCTTGTAATATGTAAACTTAAACAGTTCCTGCCTGTTTATATGAAGTCATCAGCTTCACTCCTCTGATGTTAAAGCAGGAACCTTGTGTTCTGTGATAATCTGTAATAATAATTTCTTAGGGCATTTTGGAGGTGTCTCAGGAACACTTTATGTCCTGGCACTGTTCTTGTATTTTCACTTCTGTAAATTAATGGGTACCTTAATGAGTCATTGGATGCATCTTAGGAAAACATGTGGCTTAATTCAGGAGTGCTTTGGGCAATGCTGTGTTATAGAATAGAATAGTTAGAGTTGGAAAGGACCTTAAGATCATCCAGTTCCAGCCTCCCTGCCATGGGCAGGGACACCTCACACTAAACCATGTCACCCAAGGCTCTGTCCAACCTGGCCTTGAACACCA
>WYDI02010121.1:0-25785 GCA_009867235.2 Psittacus erithacus | reverse complement strand
TTTCTTTCTTTCTTTCTTTCTCTTTCTTTCTTTCTTTCTTTCTTTCTTTCTTTCTTTCTTTCTTTCTTTCTTTCTTTATTTCTTTCTTTCTTTATTTCTCTCTCTCTCTCTCTCTCTTTCTCTCTCTCTCTCTCTTTCTCTCTCTCTCTCTTTCTTTCTTTCTCTTTTTTTTTAACTGCCATCCTCTCTGGACTAAATGAAAGGTGACGGTTTCACTTTAGACCATTCCTACTCTGGCAAGAAAAGCCAACTAGTGATTAACTAGCGTGTTTCACTGCAGGGGGTCTCAAGAAAGGGGAGGTTTTGCCGACCCGGCTGGGTGGGTGCTCGCAGGCTGTGGGAGAGCAGTAGGGGCAGAAGGTGGAAATAAAAAGTGGCCTTATTATTAAACTTACTGAGAAGCAATAACGTAAACAGGCACTCGGACATGGAAGTGGGCAACTTCTAGTTTCAGTGCTTTGGCGGGATATATGGCTTCTCATACGGTCTTGGTATTTTAATTGTTGTTCCTCTCTCTGTAGAGATGTGGTCTTGACACAGCTGAGTTGTGAAGTGAATAAGCCAGAAAGAGACAATCACAGGCATGGCTGTCTTCTTCACTGAGAAATAATAACTGAACACATTGTAAATCCAACATTATAACCTCAGCAGCAGTTTAACTTACGCTCACCAGTGTTCTTGCCATAGAGACACTGTTTGTAAAATCCGTAGTAAAATGATTCGTTTTTATTGAGGTCTCTATGCATGCCATTTCCCATTTTTCTGTGGTACACATTCTTTGTTTGGAGTTCTGAAAATTAACAAAACAGGTTTAAAAACCTCTGGAAAGTCCCTTGCTGAGAATAAGCCTTGCATTCTCAGGCTAATATCTGCTATTAAAAAATACTGTTCTTCCTTCCCTCAGATGAATTGTCTGGGGGACAGGATATCAGGCAACTACTCTTTGTTTGCAGCGATGTGGGAGAAAGGAGAATCCCCCCTTGATAATGCTACTGCAGGTGATAAGGACATTCAGAAATCTTGACCCTGCAATTGTGTTTTGTTTTTTATCTGAAGCTCAGTGACTGTCCCCTTCCATCCCATTTCTTCAAACCTCATTTTTTGCCCCTTTTCTCAGCCCAGCCTAGTTTTCTCTTCTCTAGACTCAAAAGTCCCTTTACCCTTTAGTTCTTTAAACCACCCCTGTCTTTTCCCTACACACCTTTAGGACATTTTTAATGTCATTCCTGAAAGACGCTCTTTATTAGAAGATGTCATCTCAGGGCGGTGCATTCAGCCCTGACTGCAGCCTGCGCTTCTCCAGTCTGACATACTGGGAATTCAAGAGGCATACTGGATGAAGGTCTAGATCAAAATGAGACAATCCAAACGACACTGAAATTTGGGCTGTATCATTTCCCACTTCTTTTGAAAATATTCATTGAAGGCAACAGTTCATTAATTGGAGTAAGATAGGATAGGTCGGTTGGCATCAGTGGAATACCACAATTTATAGCAATTACAGATCCATATCGCAGTCAAATGTCAACCTAACAGACACGTCAGTGAAGAAGAAGATCTCTTATTGTGCTTGAGAGAAAGGGACAAGAACTAGAATTGTGACTTTTTCAAAATCTAAAAAAGGAGGCAGATCTGATTCCACTTGAGGTTTGTTCCATTTCTTATTTTGTCCTCGTGGTTCACCAGTTCCACACTAAACAATAATAGACATAGCTACATAATTTAATATTTAGCTATTAAAACTATTCAGCATGTTCTATTTGTAATTTAAGTAAGATCCCACCTTAAATCAAGCACTCCTGTATAACAAGCCTAAGTTCAGTGTGGGATGATTGCTCTGCAATGATTGCTTTGAAACCCTGGTGCTGTGTGTGCCCATGTAACACAGGGCAATTCCTGGGCTGTTTGCAGTCCGTCTCTGTGGATCAGGGCCTTTCCCTTTGTTACACATCTGCCATGTGATCCGTGTGGAGGACTGGAAAGGGCAGCCTTGTAACAACATTATTTCAGGAGGATAATAAGTAGCCATCATAAATTCCTTTTTTAATAGTTTATTGCTGGTTGTAGTCTATTGACAGTGCCTGTTTTATAGCATGGAGGAAAACAGTTCCTTGTTGGCACTAGTCACTAAAACTGTTTGATAGCTCTGGCCCTTTTTAGTGCTTTCAGAGAAAACCTAGTGGCTCATGAAATGAATCATAAATAGCTGAGTTGAAGTTGAACAAAAGACGGAAAGAGGGAGGGAAAAAACAGTCTTGCACTTACTGAAATATGTTTACTTTGGACAATAATCTATTGACTAGTTTAACAAAGATACTTTAGGGCTCAATCCTGCTGTCTTAACTGGAAGAAAAAATAAATTCCATGAGAATTGTGTCTTGGGCCGTTAGAAGGAGACTGTTTAGCAACAGTTGTCTTTCTTCCAGCTCACAGAGTAGTACATACAAAACTCTACGTACCAGATTTTTGAAAGCAGAAGCAACACAATCTAATACTTACAGCTGTCTTGTCATCACTATCCTGTTGTGTAACACTGGACAATTTAAGTGACCTCTTGGGGAAGGATACAATGAAATATGTAGGTATTTAGAGAGGGTTGAGAAAGAACTGGATTTCCACTGGGTCCCATAAAATCCCAACTAGGCTGCTGTGTAACTCCCCAGATATTCACAGTCCCTATCTTGAATCATTCTACTCTGAACCCCAAGACCATCACTCTTACTTAATTCTGTTTAAAATCCAGAAACCTAGCTGCCTCAATCAATACTGCCCTTCATTTGCCATGTAGGAGAACTTGCAGTCTTTATGTGCGCCATTATACAATTTTGCTAAAGGTTACTACCCAATCTTTCTCTCACCCCCTTCCCTCCCCAAGGGCTGATAAGTGCAATATGGATATCAAGATTCCAGTTAAATTAAATATTAATTTAAATTTTTGCTTATTTTCCCCCTAAACAGCCCTTCCCTGTAGGACCTGTCTGAACAAGTGACTTCTAATCACATCTAGGAGACACCCAGGAAGACATGACTTTGAACCTAATTTATTTTGGATGAAATATGCTGCCAGATGCCAGCTTGAAAGACAGGACTAAATGATGGATCCCACTGTACAAGTAACACTGAGACAGAAATGAGGCACTTGGATTCAATGTCCTCCTCAGCTTCAGAGGCTGAAAAATCTCAGTTGAAATCTATGTTTCCCTTCCATCATGAGAGTATCTAAGCCACTGCCCCTCTTAAATTGAAGTGCACTGCAGAAATCAACCCAAAACTCTGGATCCTTGATTTTCAGGCATTTAGTTATGCTTCTGGTACCTGCTTCCTGGTCTGTTAATATTCTCATCTAAAACTTTTATTTTTAATTCCTTAGAAGAAGATTCAAAGCCACAGAACTCTCATGCCTCCCAAGTGATGCCGATTATGAGGCTAGACATGGTTTTTCACGGTTAACCTAAAATCTTACCTCATACAGCTACAAGAGGAATGAGGAATGTCTATGCTTTTATAGATAGGATAGATGCAAGTGTAAGCCACCAGCCAGTGGGCTAAGACAATTTGACTATATAGCCAATGCTTCACCTGGGATAAACCCTCTGCTCTGTGGACCATATGATCCAAAGTGGGTAGTGGGCCATATTACTTGTGTAAGGTGAAGACAGCTTCCTACAGAGATATCCATCAGGTGCCTAAACTGAAGCTGGTGAGATGGGATTTCATGTGCTCCCCTATTCCTAGCATTCTTTGTTAGGCCATTCTGTACAGTTTTGTGCTCTTAACTGTGCCCTTTTCTTATGTGTATGCACTGCACAGGAAGCCTGGGCACTTCAGGCTGAATTCTGGATTTCAGTCCAGGCTGACTGGTGTTGCCTCTAGTTTGCGATAGATTTCATTCCTTATTATCTTGCAGTCTCATGATTTTATGTGGTGAGAATATGTGATTTTTTTTTCTCCCAAGTAGGTTCACACTGCTACAGTTTTCCCTGCCTTGTTCACTTCAGGATTAGATTTCTCTTGAACTCTTGTCTTGGACTTCCCTCCTGAAAATCATCCTTCAATCTACTTCTCTATCAGAGAACATTGTGCCTGTGATTTATGGTGGGCAGAGATTTTCAGTTTTGTCCTAGGACCAACACAAAGCATTAACTTTGTCTGCTGCTCTGAAATCTTGTCCCAGTAAATGCCTCTCTCCTCATGTCATCTCTTGTGTGCTGGCACTGATTGAGAAAGACCTAACATCTTTGGTTTTGGTGCAGGGAGAGAGAGAAAGGTGCTTCTTCAAAAACTTTCAGTAAAGAGTCATGATGGTGGAACTTGAGTACCCCTGGTATGATCTGGTAGATTTCTCAGAGGAGTGATAGAGTCTGATCTGTTGCAGAATGCATTCAAAACCCGAGAGGTGATAGGGAAGTCCAAGCAGAGCTAATAATAAATATCAGATCACTTCTTCATGTCTGGCACTTCCAATTTTTTTTTTTTTTTTTTTATTTTAGTCACAATATGCTTTGAGTAAGACCCAAGGGCATTAATAAAAACAATGTTGCAATAATCCTGTCTGTTATTTGTTGGCCATCTGAAACTGCAGATTGAAGACTGCTGCCAAATGAGTGTCCAATAAGCACTTCCCCTATTTTTGCTATGCCAAGCACGAAGCTCACATGAATGTATCATTTCAGCCCCAGTGAAACCAACTGTGCAGCTGTTTGCATGGAACAGGCTACAGGGTTAGGGCCAGAAGTCCTGATTTGTATGCATTTACACACATGCAACTTTGCACTGATGAATGGTTTTCTTTATTTTTATTGCTTTTGAAGCAGAAATAATTGTCTTCCTTATTTCATTTCTGTTGTAAATGCAAAATTGCTTGTTATCTTTCAGTGCTTGCAGGATCCTATCCCACAGCAATAAAATAAACAATTTATTTTATGTCAGTATTTCTTTTTAAGAATTCCAGCCACCTATGAGGATCTGGTGCAACAGCCCATGTTTTATTAGTGTGCTCTACCTCTCTTTCATTCAGGTTTCAAAGTCCACTTGCTTGACAGAGTCAGCAAATCCCTTTTTTCCACTGCCATAGGACACCTGCAGTTTTCAGAAGTCTGAAGAAATGTGTGTGTGTGGACAATGAGTGCAGTGGTCTGTTTGGGTTTGGTTTGGTTTTTTTTTTGTTTCCTGTGAGATAGTCCACTTCACATCCTCTGCCATAACATTCGTCTTTCCAGATGGTCCATTCACTGTTTTATTTGATAAAAATATTAATCCTTTTACCTTTTACCTTTTTTTAGCTTCTCTTTCTGTTGTTGGAACACAGTAAGGTGTGGAAATGCTGTGCAACACTGACACACAGCAACAACAATCTGGAGAGCAGTAACCAACTTAACAGTGCCTCCTCATGACCTAACCCTCCTGCAGGAAGGAAAATCCTCTTGACTTCAGCAATAGTTGGAGAAAACAGGCAGAAATACAGGTGTCTTCTACCCTTCTACATTTTTCTGTTAAAAATATCTTTTCTTTCTCTTTAACTAGGGAAAATAAGTGTAGAGAAGTCTTCCAAACCAAAGAGAAATTTAGAATCATTGAAGCAAAATACATATGCATGCAATCATTTTAGTGATGTATTATTTTGACTAATCATTAGCTTAAAATGCCATATAAGAATTCATAATCCACAGTAAATCATTTGGTAAGAATGATTTAAATGTACTGCTGACTAATGTAAAACAGTCTAGTTTCCACACTCAGTTGGCTGCCAAGCATTGTTTAAGAAAAAAGGGGGTGTGATCCAAGTTGACATAAGTTATAGCAGATATAATGCCCCAATATAGTGGTGGTTTTCAGATTATTTGGTTTAAGAGATAGGAAGAAGATGACATACTAAGTATCATGAGGATTGCCAGGCCTATTTTGTGTCTTAATTAGGATGCTTTGCAACTCTCCATTTAATTTTTCTCAAAGCCTGTTTGGAAATGCCTTTATGACAATCTCATCTGCTATGATACTGGAGAAGTGAAACAACAGCAAAACAAAGAGGGTAATTCTATGGTAGGGACAGAAGGTTGCTCTTAGTGTGATGATGGAGGAATTAGTGTTTTAAAAAACAGTTAAATCAAGCATACTCTGTGCTGAAGTGCAGAAGGAAACAAGGGGCAGTGACAGGAGATACATCAAGTGAATGTGTTGCTGAGGACAGGGACTGGGAATGATCTGGGACTTAAAGAGCAACGATGATGTGAAACGCAGAAAGCAGTACAAAGCAGTGAGTGTGAGGGAAGCTATCTCCTAGAAAGGAGAAACCAAGGATATATAAATCTTTTATATATATATATATAAAAATTATGTATAAATATCTTTTATAGATATATATAAGTAATCTTAATGTAGACAACAATTGTTTCAGTGAAGTGTTTCGTATTCACTCTCCAGTAACAGATACATTATTTTTGCTGTCACAATCAAAATCTTCTAGAAAATGAGCCACTTCTGCATTGGCCAGCATGTTGTATCTTTTATCTTTCCTTACACTAAGATTATATCAGTGCCACAGTGATGCAAGGAGAAGGGAGGGCATCTGTCCCATAGCCACTGCAATGTGATGCAGCACAGCTGAAAATCAACTTTGACACTTGTAGTAGTCCAGCTGTAGCATCATGGGCGAACTGTTTGAATGTTTACTCAGCTTTTCAAAGAGTTTAAGAGTTTGCTCAGCCCTCCACACTGGCCCTGCTACATGATTACCAGTACCCGAGGCAACTGGCTCTAGCCTCACATATTGCAGCCACAGCAGGGCAGTAGATCCCAGCAATCTGAGCAGGGTGCCTATGACTTCAGATCCCTTTGGTGCATTGGAAAACATCTACCCTATGGTTCTTGTCTGCAAATAATGCTGTCACAGCTTCACTCTTGTGTGAGGTATGAGAGCACATTCCCAGCAGAGGAATGATAAGGAAATTAGCTCATTCTGCACATTTAATATGCAGTTCCTGCAGACCTCCCCCCAAGTGCCACCCTCTCTAATGCTCCTTTTAAAAACACATCATGATCAAATGGGTGTAACTCTTCTAGACACTGTGCAGAGAAACAGCCTTTGCAGGTTCAATACACTATACAGAATCAATGCTTTCACAGAAAAGCAGAAGTTAACAACATTGGGAACACTGCATATAGGAATATAGGAAATAATGCTATTCCCTAGGAAGTCAAAAAATCCATTTAATGCATATACTCTATAGCCTGAATGGCCACAAGTGACTAATGACTTCTAAATTAATAATTTTTGGAGCATGCAGCTGTTACATCTTAAAGTAATGTGGTTTTCAGTGTTAATCAGCATTTTCTGAAAATCTGGTTGCTTTCAGGCTAAGGTACTCAAAAAGCAGATGCATCTGAAATTACTGTTAGAAGACAGACAACAAAGAGAGGAGGAGGCTTGTTAGAATTTGTTTGAGAGTAGGTGACGTTCAAGGGGGAAGGAAGGTTTTGTGCAGCAGGAAACAAGCCAGCCAGGCAATTACAACGAAACTAAGATAAACAATTTTAAGGGAACTATTTGACCTGTTTGGATGTACTTTCTTCAGCCATTATCATCGACCAGCATCTGTACTCCCAGGGGTAACTTACTGCCCACATGATGCAGCAACTACTTCTGTGGAGCTTTAGCCCTCATGCTTACAAGTCAGAAGCCCCCAGTAAGACTTGCTTAAGAGGCTGATTGTGGCTGCGGCTGGAGTAGCACAGCAGAGCACTGGAGAAGCAGAAACAAATATGACTACAGTATTGAGAGCTGTACTTGGACACAGGGATGAAACATCAGGGCAGGCCCAAAGGAGAAGACAGCAGAAGACAATCTTGACCTTGTGGCATTTATGTATCAGGTCAGATACACCGGTGAATGTGAGCACCAGTGTCACTGAACAGGGGAGCCAGTCATCTTTGCTGCTTTGGGCACTGCACAGCCACCTGATGAGGAGCTGGGGGGTAAATGTCTCCTGCAAAGCTCCTGAATCACATACATGTTAAAGCATGAACTTGTTGGCAGAGTTTTGGTGTCCCTGCCTCTCCTCTCTTTCTTCTACCCTCCCCAGGTGATAATGCAGCTGAGCATCATCATCTGTGATGCCAGTTTTAACCAGTTTTAAGCTTGGTTAGGTTAAAACTGATACCTGATAGGACCTTGAAGGTCAGGTATTATGCATCATCTCTATGTGCGACTCATGGCTGAAGACGGATGGTGTTTAACGCCAGCTTTCCCTGCAGCAGAAGAGCAGAGACCCCATCTTCCACTCTGGAGCACTAAGCTCTCTACAAGTGTCTTGGGCTCAGGATCTGCAATTGCCTCCCACACCATCACCCTTTCAGTCCTTTAAGTCTGTTTTTTCAACACTTCCATAGCTTCTGGCTCAAAAAGAAGTCGTCTGTGTAAGAGCTTAAAAGGCTCCTCTGCCTGAAATTCTTGCATGTCCTCTTCTGCTATTTCCTTTAATCCTGTGTCTGAACCTGCCATAACCTCTAGCAGGAGAGATTTACCCTTGGAGATCCTACTTCCATTTCCCTCCGGCCAGCACCTATGATATTCCTGTCTGTCCCAGTGCTCTGTACTCCCAGCGCTGTGTGAGAAAACCCTGTAAAAATGGCATTCTGGGCTCCAGCTTTTCTTTGGCTAACTTAGAAAGTCTTATCTGTTCATCTGAGAGACTTGTTCGCTGTGATAAAATTAATGCATAAAAGAGTTATATCTGCATGCATGTGTGAATCACTATTTTGTCTAAACAGCGACATCTCCTGATACCCGAGCTGCAGCTGTGTTAGTGGGTTACTACTCCAATGAAGTTGTTGTTGTTACACACAGTAAATGGCCTCCCAAGGGCCACCCTTAACAAGAACCATGTCTACTCCTGCGTTTCATTCAGTGCCAAGCATGCTGTCAGCACTTAACAGCTATTAATAATGACAGAAGGAATTACAAAGCTTCATGGGATAGAATAAAGCCTGCTTAAAGACAGCTCTTTGAGGTCTGTCATAGTTTGCTTGCTTTCTTGCAACCAAACTGTATCTATTTAAGATGATAAAGTTAAAATCACCAATGGAATATAATTCTGAGTTTGAAGCATTGCCAGACAATAACTGCTAAGACTATTTCTATAAACAAAGTCCACTTTCTAAAGGAACATTCACTTCAGCTTTTAACTATGATTTCCTGGGGAAAACAGCTGTGTTGGTGAAAATTCAAATATGCTATTTATGCATATGTTAATTACAAATTGTTTAGAATAGAAAGAAAGATTTCTGTTTTGGGCATTATCTGGCACCTAGTTGATGAAAACTGGTTTGAAGAGTTCATCATATTCTTCCATTTCAATAGCTGTTTGGTAAATGGTAGCAAATATCTGATATTAAGATAATTATTTTTCAGATGCATTGGGCTAATCTGGCATACCTGGGGGCAAGTGACGTTATTTTAAATGGTTGTGCCTGGGGAACCATGGCTGAATTTATTCCAGTATTGCAGATAATGAGCATTTTAGAAGTTTTCACAGGGGGCTGAAAAACATATTCACATATGAAATATGCAAGGCAGTGTGCAATTTTCCACTTTTGAAGCAGATGAATTTCTCTTAATTCTGCTTCTGGCAGGGCAAAGTTAGTCATACTGGTGAGAGGCAAGACAGCTGCTCAATTCTGCTGTTGAGGAACATCAAATTAGGATTAGATGGCTCTTTAGTAAATGGAAGATGGGAAATGTATCTTGGAGACACAAATTCTGACATATTTTTGTTATTATACAATGTACTGTAACTCTTATTAAATGGGACAATTAAAATAATTTATGCTCTGATAAACAATGAACAATAACATCAACTGCTGAAAAATACTGATGGATACTTTTTTTCCTAATATTTCCATTCATATTTTTCAGTCTTCAGCAACTTAGTACAGGTTAAAGCAAGATGTATTTTGAGCATGCTCCCATGGCAGGGAGGTTGGAACTTGATGATCTTAAGGTCCTTTCCAACCCAAACCATTCTATGATTCTATGATTCTATGTGCATATCAACTACATACAATCTTGCACCCCAAGGTGCTCTAAGTGGGCATGTGACTTAACTCTTCAATCACACAGTTTTCTGTCCTCATTGCTCATACTGTGCATGTATCTTGGCTAAAACGTGTTTCAGCGCAGCAGAGAAGCACACAAGCAGAGATTCTGTTCCATGTTCAGGATCCTGTTATCATCTCTGCATCTTTGACAGTGAGTTCTTCAGGCTAGGCTATTTCTCTTACATTTCCACATTGCTTTTCATACACTTTTGAAACACTTGCAAAAAATATAAGCAAAATGTAAACCAATTATAGTCAGTCTGTTTGCTGGATGTATAAAAGCACATGGTGAATCTGGCAACCATAACATTTTTGTTAGTTGTTTTATGGGGTCTAAGAAAAATCCCTGATTTATACTGGTCTGTGGCAGTTTAATGGTGTTGCTTGTTATGAAAAAATGAAGAACGCAATGCTTCCAACACCTATATGAGCAACTAAGTGCCAGATAAAATGAGCCTGAATTCATTAAGTTACACCTGCACCAACAATACTCAGGCTGATACTCATTCTGAGCTTATGATATTAAAAGTGAATTATTATCCAGTTAGATCACAAGCCTAGGTTTGATTATGAAGGCATGTTTAGACACATTCAGGTTTCATTATTTGGAAACAAGGGCACAGTTTAGCAACTCATTCTGATTTCTTTTTCCGCTACTAAACAGATGGAGGAGAACTTGTTTTTTGTGAAAATAACAGGAAGGTAACATAAAATACTTGAACATGTGACATAAAACTAAAACATCTTAGTAGTGCTACCTTGGGGTTCACCACCTCCTGGTCTGTATGGCTAAGTAAACACTAAAGATTAACACATTGGTTGCTTGGTTTTGATTAACCATCAATATTAAGTGCAACACATAGAATGTAGGCTGAGAAGGTAAAGGCATTTAAAGCAGGTAGCATAATGTCTAAAACGGTTAATCCTCCCACTCCTGCCATTACCTGCCTGTCTTTTTTCAGCCATGTTGGATCTTAATCTCCCTTGACTTTTTCCTATCTTACACTAAAGGCAAGGCCAAATCCTAACTAATATTAACACTGAGCTTGAATAATTTAAGAAAGGGCTTCTGCAGTTGCCTACCACAGCAGGAGCCATGCAAATCTTTTCCACTTTGACACTGTCAGTGTTGCAGTCTCTCATCAATTGTTGTATTAGTCCAGTTCACACTGATACAGCCCCAAAGCAGGAGATTTTAAGCAAATCACTCTATTCTTCGAATATGCATGCTGAGGCTCGTGTATCTACGTTTGCATATTTTTGTGCTTTGCACATACATATTGCAGCTTCTTCAAATATAATGGATTTTATTCCGAAACACAGTTCAAGGAGGAAAACTCAAACGTGTTTACTTGGAAGAGTTAGGTACAAATAGAGGCCTCATTTGAGGGTCTTATAATACAAGAATAAAGGCTGTATCTGATGTGATTGATTTGTAAAGATGAAATGTGCATATTTGCACAGCTTTTACAGACACAACTGCACTTATTCTGTCTGTGAAAAGGCATCTGGTCAAAACTGAACCCAGATGCTAAGGAGCTCTGTGCTCCTGTGTTGGGATGGTGCTGTTCATGGGCGTTCTGATCAGTTCCTGTCCAACCAGCTTGGAGGAAAGGAAGAACAAGAAGAAGACCAAAAAGACATAGAAGACTCTTGACTGTTGGCATACCATATAACACTCAAGTACCTCTGATTTTGAGGGCAAAATCTGGGGAAGTGGAATATGTAAGCCTTATTTAATCAAATATGGTAAAAATAATATTTATTTTCCCATAACGTTTTATCAGGATTAGTAAACCCATGATGTTAATGGATTACATATGTACAAATTTGAAAGTATGTGACTTAACTACCAACAATTTTCTTTTATTTTTCTTTCTTTTTTTTTTTTTTTATTCTTCATCCTTTCCTGGAAAGATTTTGCAGTGAACTGTTGTTTTGTAGAAAAAATCCTACTGCATTTTCACAGTTGTGAAGAGATTAATTTCTGCTGAAGTCTTCTTAGTTTGGTTTACTTTCTTTCCCCCCTAAGGGCGGTATAAGCAAAGCCAGGCCAACTCTTTATCCAAAGAATGTGTTTTATTGAAAAAAGTAACAGACTTGTTACAGTGGCCCATGGTGACTGCTGTCCTGCTCTACATAAATGCAGAAGGTGGCATGTTAACTGCTGAAAAACAAAATGTTGACAAACAAAACCACCTAAGAGGAGCAAGCTGCAGCATTCTCAAGCTGACAGTTTTGCCAGACCTCTGAGTGAGGCCACACTGTGTGAGACAACCACAATGCTGTGTGGAAGGTACTCAGGAACAGGAGGCTGTGACAAGCCAATGCTGCCCCGAATGATGGTTTAGTATGTTGCTGGCTGGGTTTGGGTTGCAGAGCAGCAGAGAAACAAGAAGCGAACCCCAAGTGGTGTCTGTTAGCATGGAAGCAGCCACCAGGTTCATGGTTAGAAGTTTAAAACTATTTCTTTTTTGGCAGTCACCTGCTTGGACTGCAGTATTGTTCAGTATTTCTTTAGGTATATCTTCAGGCTGACAAAGTCTGAAGCATTATCTTCAAGCTAAGCTCTTGATCCACTGAACCGTAAGTAAAGAAGAAGCTGTAGCAATGTGAAATATAAAAATACAGGGCCATCTCTTTTCTGCAGCTGGCAGCGCAGGCAGGAAAGAGGAACAGGAGTACATTACAGCAAAAGGGCATCCAGAAGAGGCAGGTCCAGTGGTGTGTCTCACTGCTGCAGGCACTCCAGCAACTGTGCCTTGCAAGCACTTGTAAACCCCATGGAGTGAAAGGGTGGCAAAACCCCCTGTCACTGTGTTGCTCATTAACCCTTGTCTTGCCTGTTTCTTCTCTGAAAGTGCAGTCAGGCATTGGAACAGGCCGCCCAGGGAAGTGGTGGAGTCACTGTCCCTGCAAGTGTTCAGAAACCCTGCAGAAGAGGCCCTCAGTGATATGGTTTAGTGATGAACTTGATGATATTAAAGGCCTTATCCAACCTATTTGATTCTATGGTTCTATCTACCAAGGGCTGTTAAATAGCATTCCCTGTTCCCTAAGTAGCCAGCACAGCGTCTGCCACACAGATTGATGCAAAAATAAACAAGAAGCATCCACTATCTTTCAAAAAAATCTGAGACAACGTAACCCAAATAGGAGAGCAATAACCTCACCCTAGGACTTTATATAAGAGGTACAGCAGTTACTCTGCTGCAGCATGTCCCATGGCGTTTGCTAAATAGAGTGTAGACGTGCAGATGCATTCAGTCGCTAGTTGGAGTTGCCACACATGGCACATATGTAACACTGTGCTATTATCACTAGGGGTGAGTTTCAGGAGGGCATTTGCTGACTGACCACATGAGCTAGAGAGACATTTTTGCTTGTTTCCCATGGGAAAACTTCTCCATCACTTTGCAAATGTAGCTCAGGAAGACAGACACAAGCCTGATGCATCTCAGAATTAGACTCCATGTAACTTTGGAGGTGTTAATATTGTGCCCTGAGACCTCTCAAAGTAATCTCCATCAGTACTGGTAGAGGGTTCCCCATGAACTCACTACTGTCAGTAAGCTGAGGCTAGCCTCTCATATACGTAGGTCCACAAGGGTCTGTTCCTTGTGGACATGTGCACCACATGCAACTCCTGCAGCTGCTGCAAGTCGTCCCATGCCTGCAGGGCGATGAGTGTTTCTAAATCACATGCTTTTGAAGGTGCTTTCCCCGAGGTTGCCACTTGCCCTGTGAGACTTTGCGTCATGTCACAGATGTGAGCTCAATAATTATTGGATGAAGCTGAAACAGAAAATACACCCTAAAAGAACAACCTGTGCATTTCAGCAGCTGATTGGCATTCAGTGCCCAGGACAAAGTGATACAAACCTCTGAAACATGCAGTGAATGAGGACACCAGGCTCTCCACACCTGCTGCCCCCACTCCTGCTGAGTAGCGCTGCTCAGCTAATGCAGGCACAGCCTGCGAGATCCCACCGGGCTGTGCTGCATGCTCCTCTGCCAGACACACTGGCTCACACTTGGGGATGGGTCAGCAATATAGCAATGTTCAGCATCTCCTCCTGACGTCTATTCACTTTGACAGCTAAAGTGGTGCCAGTAATGATACTTGCAGCAGGCACAGATTACCTTACGTGCTGTATGCAAACAGCATGCTCTAGTTCTTCACAAATGACCCTTGGACTCCTCCTGCTCCTTCATGGAGAGGGAAGTCTGTCCGATCAGACACAGGGATGAAGAGGAGAAGGGTGGATGCAAGTGCACTGTACAGCTTACCTCCCTATGCTGAAGTCTTTCCAGATTTCCACTCTTCCTGTGAGAGTGGGGGTACTCAGTTCTTCAGTGATTTCGCTGGGTCTTTCACCACAGGTGTTATTTTCCCTCAAACTCTCAGTGGCGTGGGAGCTCAGGATACCTTTTAACGGCATCCTTAGCACTTGTATTAAGGGACAAAGCCTTCACCTGTCGCGGCTCAAAAGCCAGGGGCATGCAACAAGGCAGCAGGTTAGAACGTACCGGCTCAGCATTCTTGCCACAGCCCGAGTCAGCGCGGACACACGGTCGTTTTAAACCCGTCCACTTCCAGCTTGGAGGGGTGAGCAGAAGGGCGGGGCCGCGGCACTTCCGAGCCGCGAAGCAGGAGCAGCTCCCGGCTCAGCCGCAGCGCGCCCTGCGGCTGTCCCCGGCCCCGCCGCTACTCCGGCCAGGGCACTGCCCCTCCGGGCACTTTGGCGCCCCCTGGTGGCGACGGGGGGGCACCGGCAGGGGGGCGCAGGTCGGGAGGAGGTGTGCAGGCAAACGGCTCCGGCTGCTCTCGGTGTGAACCTGGAACCGTAGAACCCTAGAACCATAGAATCAGCTCGTCTGGAAATGACTTTTAAGATCACCAAGTCCAACCATTACCCCAGCACTGCCAAGACCTCCACTAAACCATATCACTGAAGGTCCCATCTACAGGGGTTTTGAGCAGTTCCAGGGATGGTGACTACACCACTTCCCCGGGTAGCCTGTTCCAATGTCTGAGCACCCGTCCACCGCCCGAACACCGGCCGGGGCAGGGGGAGGCCGCCTGGCCCCCTTAGGTCACCACAGGAGGCTTGGGGCCACTGCAGAATCCAGGGCACTGCATCCCTGGGCATCCCCCGGGGCCCTTGTGCTGCAGGCCTGCCTTGTGCACAAGCAGGGCTCTGGAAAGGAACAAGCCCTACTTACAGGTTTATTTTTTTCCCAAGACCCCATTTTCCTAAATCCCAATACAGTTTAAAAATAACTCTTTGCAGAATTGAAGCAGTGCTACTTTTGAACACCGGCTTGTGTGAGCTTTCTGCTCAAGTATGTGCTGCAGGGACTTGCACAGGAGCATCAGTGGCAGAAACAGGTGCCTCTGGTGAAATCACATACAACATTCTGTCACTATGGCTAGAATCTGAGACACATCTAACTATCATAAAGCATTATTTTGTGGGTTTGCAATAGTATGGCAGGCAATGTGGGAGAAGGCAATTTTTGCTTAAAGAGCACTGGTTTGAATGAAAAGTGGATTGAACAAAATCTCAAACACAGTCTTCTGGGTGCTTTGAGGAGTTGAAACAGTGCAATCTAACAGAGCTGTGTCAGTTCACCTTGGTTGAAGGTCTGGCCAAATAGGTTTGTTCTTTCACTCAGGAGAACAGAAAAAGAACATAATGTTGAGAGTTGAATTCATGTGATGGTTATATCATTGAGGATACAGTAAGAAAAGCAAAAACCCCCTAAAAATAAAAAGGGCGTCTAAATAGAAAAAAGTATGGAAGTAGAAGGTGGAAGGAAGAGAAGGAAGAAAGCCTTCCTAGAATATTGCTCTATTCTTAAAAACAATAATTAGCACTCAGTTCAGCAAGGAAATGCCAGACTGGAGCTCCTCAAATATCTGTGCAACATGAAAAGTCTCCTACAGAATTCAGGCAGAATGCATCTGATGGGTCAAGATTTTAATACATTGCTGTTCAAATTTATTTGTTCAACCTTTTCTCTAAAAATAAACCCAGGAATCTTTTAATGAACTTAGTGTCTACAGAGTAAATTTTAAAACCAATATGAGGTTTGCAGTGCAACCTTCTGCATTTCTTTTATTTACTCGGACAGTACAATTTGATGTCATAAAAATGAAGCTATGATTACTCTATGAAACATGCTTCTGCTATGAATATGGGAAGAAAAGGTCAGCAGCAAGAGTCTGGTTTCTGACTGAAGTTTTCTTGTTGTGGGGGAGGGTGACTGGGTAGAAATCTTGACCCTGGTCCTGCAATTGGATCCATCAAGTCTGACCTCCGTGCTCCTGCAGTCCCTGCTGCAGTCAGCAGAACTATGTGCTAAGTGTGGGGATGTGTCCATGTGGAACTAACTGGGGATTTGGGACCTTCCAGTTTCCTGCTGTGGAGGGAGGATGAGTTCATCTTTGTGTAAATATTGGAAGCAGAGCAAGAGATTTCCATAAGAAAAACATGAATGTATTTTTAGATCTTCTTTTCTCTCTGTCCTGTAGAGATCAAGCTGAATACAGATTGCCTGCCTTTCTCCAACTACACATCTACCTGCTAACACCAGGCCATTGCTGCCAAAAATCAGTGTGCCCCATATTTCCCTAGAGGGAAAAACCTCATACAAAAGTTGTAGTCACTGACCAGCGGTTGCTGCTGCAGTTACTAACCAGGCTTGAGCTGGTTAAATGTTGTGTCCCAAATATGACCTCTGTCAGTGTCATATCCATCACTGTGAAGCACAATGGTTGTCAAGTGCTCCTCAAAAGTACTTTATTTCTTGGCACCTTCTAAATATACAGGACAGGGAGCTCAGTGTGCACCTGAAGCTCCATGCAACTGGACAATGCTATGAATGCACCTCTCCATCCAAAGCTATGTCTTCTGATTGCTAGTGAGCCTACATGGGCACTCAGTGGCTTTCAGCTGCCAGGTACATCCAGAATAACCTCCTTGTGCTCAACATCAGAATCCTCCAGACCTCAGGAATGAGATCAATCACAGATCAATGACAAATGGCAGGAGCTGAGACAGCTGTGTTGGTAAGAGAAAGTTCATGCATTTGACAACAGACACCTGCTTTTAGCCGTGCTATTCCAGGCCACGAGACTAACAAGCAGGCACACCAGCAGCACACCACTCAGTTACTTTGGATGGTGACCGTTTCTCTCTAGATCAATTTGCATGTTGCCTGCTCCAGCAGATGTGGGCAATGAGAACACATTGGTTGAGCCCTCTGAGAGAAATAGGTGGAACTGGATCTTGGCTGGGGAGATACTGACACAGCTATGCTAGGGCACTTCTAGGCGTGCTCAAAAGCAGAATTAGAAGCATATGTTGAAATACAAAATAAAAATGAAAGGACTCATGGCATTCTCATTACTCTGGTGTTCAGACATCCCCTGAGAAAAGGTTTTTGGACCTTCATTCTAGATTGCAAGATTTCAGAGCTTATGCATCTCATCCTTTGTTTTATATGGCTGTAAATCCATTTGTGGGTACAATGCCTGGAACCATGTCATTCTGAAAGTTGAAGTTGAATAAGAAAGGTCACTGCAGCCCTGGGGTTACCTAGATGCTCTGGGGAACCTACAGCCTGAGCTGTGTGCTAAGACCCACATTCAAACAAGAAGGAACCTCAGGAAGGGTACCACCACTCCCATAGAGTGAGAGTGCAGCAGTGAGAAGCTGTGATTTCCAAAGGCTTTAAAAGTGGTAGGACCATACCCCTCTGTCAAGGCTTCAGAAAGGTCCCATTTCCTTTAGGGACATTAACCTAGTAGTTGTTAGGACTCCTGGTGAGAGGCAGTGCTTTGCACCCCATCAAGGTGAGGAAGGGAACTGAGGTCAGTGTTTATATTTTCTCTGTTTTGGTTCAAGCAAATGGCTATTCAAGCAAGGTTCAAGCAAGGCTCCAAAAACGCCTATAGGATTGGGTTGTACAGGGGGACCAAGCAGAGGAAGTCTAATCTGTAGGCTGCACTTATTAATGAATGAGCTGGTCTATGGAATCAGACAGAATTAAGACTTTATAGGCAATTTCATGGATCAGATGCTTGAGCATTTTTGAAGTTTCCCAAGCAATCAAGAGGGAAAATGAACCAAGAATAAATCAAGTGTTTTCTAATGATGATGAATGTGCAGGAGGAGTCATGACCTTCCACAAACATCTTGTGCATTCACAGTTCACACCAGTCAGCAAATCTGAAAATCAGACTTCTTGTTGGGGAATCCTAATATGGATTTAAATCCCTGAGTTTAATAGCTTTGCTATTAATAATTTTGTTTTTAAATAATTAATAACTCTGCTATTAAATTACATAGCAAAGGGCTAATGAATTCTGAGTAAAAGAAGGAATTGGTTAAATATTTTCAGTGACACTGAACTGTGTATCAGTAACAAGATTTTGTTCACACTTGCTCATCATGCAAGTGTTTAAAGAAAAGATTCTTGAGGATTAAAAAGCTGGTGTGTCTTAGAATCGCTGTCTCCTGTCCATGGTCATTTTATGAAGAGAATGGATATATTTCCTCATAACGTGGAGGTGACAAGTCACCACAGGCGTAGTCTTCTAGCAGTTCCTCTGGCTCATTGGAACGGTTCTCTGACCTAAAAATGGGAAGGGAAGCAAGTGCAAAAAAGAGTTTCGTAAACACGGAGCATGCAAGTAACCTCAGTGCTGCATTTTGCCAGCCTTATCTGAGCAAAGCACCTCCTGACTTCTTGAGAAAATGCTGTGAGATGAAATTTTACTGGGATTGAACTGTTTGCTGTGCTCTTTTCACATCAGGAGGTGACCTTTGTTTTCATGCTGCCCATGCCTGTCACACAAACTGCTGAGAACAATGGGTCAGTCAGCATTTTTTCAAAGAGACTTTGGTAAATGAACTAAAAGTGACTTGTGTTCTAGGAAGGATATAATTCTAGAGTAATTCCTATAATAAGAATATTTTTCCTTAGAGAAATGAACTATATAAAATCATTTGGTGTCTGATTAAAGCAGTTTCGAACTGCTCTGTAGTATCAGTGGTCTTGTATATGCCCCAGACCTACGAAAAAGGTAAGGGCTGGAGGGTTGCTATAGCAGGAAAGGAGCATGTTGTGACCAAGGGTGCTAGGAATGAGAACATCTGGTACCAAAATGATTCTTGCACTGCTCTACAAATGCTGTTTGTGCACTGACTCATGTGTTGTGATTGAGTGGAAGCCTCCAAAGCCTCTGGTTGTAGATAAAATAACTTTCTGGTCAACAGTCTAAAGGTAGTGCCATAAGCATGACCCCCCCACCACAGGAGCATATATTCTAGTATCTTCAAAAATAACAGATTTAGTAGACTGAATTAGGATTTAGTAGACTGACTAGATCTAGTAGACTGAAAATTGGATAATAATGCTTTCCAGAAAAAGTATGTCTCCATAGTCTTTACCCAAGAAATACTTCTAACAAAGAACAAAAACCCAACTGTTTGAAGAAGAATAACACCCTGAACTACTGTTTTTTTCCTTTGAAACCATACATAGCACTTGAAATAGTCATAAGCTTGTGTCTTAACACATTAAGGTATTTCAGAAGAAGTACCTCTGATTCCTGGTATTCTCTGCAGGACAAGCAGTGTAGTTCTCATCTCCGATAAAAGCCAGGTTATCCAGGGGACAGGCAGGGCAGAAGTGAGCAGATCCCGGTCTGGGAATTGATGAGGCACTGGGGGAAACAGCACTGCAGCAGCTGAGCACTGGGTGAAGGTACCCAGGGCTCACAGCAATGCCCTCCTGGGCTGGGTACGGCGGAGGGATGTACTGTACCACTGTGGCACCATGAAAAGTTATAGGCTGATTAATGCCAGTGAAGACAAAGGACTGTCCGCTTGCAGTCTGGTCGAGGTCTGACGCATTTTCCTCTCTTTCTTTGCAGGTCTTACATGTAAGCATGTTAAATTTACAAACAGCAATCAGAATAAAAGTTACCCCAACAGACAGTAGAATAGGCCCTAGTAACTGAGTCCACTCCAGGTGAGTAATGCCATCATATTTTATCCATCCCATCACAGTGAAAGTGATCCCCACCAGTCCCAAAAACACACCTGAAAAGAGCAAAGTGGCACCAGCTTTATCCCCATCTGACACCAGGGCATCGGATATGTTTGACTGACAAGGAGTGACAGAAAAGACATTCAAGGAGAAATCTTCTACACTGTTGCTGTTTGGCTCCATTTCTGAGTATAATGTATCTTCTGCCTCAAGGGAAAAGGGGCTTGTAAGAGACTTGGCCGAGCTTTTAAAGTTGAAGGTTCAGGTTAGTTACACAAGAACTTCGTGCGTGTATGGTTAACAGAGTCCATCATGTGAAAGAATAAACTTTGCTTAGAAGAATAAAGGTCTGCAAAGTGAAGCCTGAAGCAGTCACTAAAGACTCCTTGAATTACCACCATCAATTCCAAAATGGCTTCACCCTTGCATGGTTGCTTATCTCTTTGTTTATCCTTTTCTTTAATTTGGCACCTGCTGATACTTCCTCACTGTGCCCATGTCAGATGGGAGAGAAAGGAAGCTGCAGCCACTGCAGCTTTTCCTAGGCCCCCTGCCAGCCGATGCATCCAACATATGGACAACACACTGTCCATGTGTTTCATCAACAACAGCTAGGCAACTCCTGCTCTCCTCGGGCCACCACTTCCAGCTCCATTTTCTGCAGGAATATGTGCAGGCATTGCTGGCAGTGCTTTGCAGTGCTCTGAAACGCGACCTTTACAGCCACACCAGCACCTCTGTTGCAGCTTGTTCTGCAGCCCAGACCCCCCGTGGTTTAAAAAATACCTAAGTAGGCTTTCTGATAGTTTGCCAAGGGGCAGTGGTAGGAGGGTAACCAGCAACAGGGTGCTGAGCGCTGAACAGCCTTGGGAGAGCTGCTATTGTGGGAGAAAGGTTGTTTCAAGACAGCAAAGCTTTCCAGCTGTTTGAAGGTAGCATTAATTGCTCTGTAATTTCCCCTTAATTGTGGACATTTTTTGTCGTGGGATCTCCACCACTTTCTCAAAGTTTACACTGAATAAAGCTCACATACCCTGAATAGCACATCGCTGCACGAATGAGAAAGCATCTCCTGCAATGTTTAACTTGGTAAAGCAAGGGACCTTATCCGGTACCTAGAAGTGTCTAGAACATTTTTTTTTACATCACAATGAACTGTTCTGTTGAACATATGTCCCATATATTAAACAGACAGCTTAACTGAATATTGAGATTTTCCATTTCCTAACAGTTTCTCACTAAAGTATTTGCTGTTGGAGGGTTCTGGTAGAATATCTTTGTATAATTCATTAAGGAGGAAAAATCTCCAACTACTCAATCTGTTTTGACTTGCATGTCAGGGGAGCATACACAGGACAGAGATTACTACTCATGTGGTAGAACATACAATGCTATTTTCTGCTACCAGCAGCTCTGGGGAAGCAGGCTTATCCTGATATTTATAAGATGAAAATAGCTCTAGAACTAGAAAACTCACCTTTCAGACTGCTTCTTCAAAATCAGTAAAGGTGCCTTTAGTCTACTGTGCCTTCATATCACAGTGTGACAATAGCTTACTTCTGAAAGGGCTGCTCACTGAATTTAGTGCCTTCAGAACTGAATGCTGTTGCAGATGGGAATTTCTCATTTGTCAGCAGATAGACCTTGAGGAATATTAGCGCTGAATTCCTTTAGAAAATGTCGGGGAAGTTTCCAAAGTCAGTATAATGTCTCTTCTATTACCAAGGGTGCCAATAAATTTTCTGACAAATACACTCAACATCAGCCTTTCCCACAGCATCAGGTCTAGTCAGGACTCTGCATCACTTGGGCAAAGAGTTAGGGCTTGCAATGCAATGGTTTTGTATGACGACAACTAAATCAGAAAGTGCTGAAATACTAGCTAAGCTGTCCTTGTAGTGGCAATTATAGCCAAAACCTAAGTCACTTTTAACTTTATATTTGGTAAACTCAATGGAATGAACTTCTGCCACTGCTCTCTGCAAGTCAGGTTTTTCCGTACCATGAATCATTCTTATTGCTGCTTCCTGAATCTTCCAGGCTTTCCATCATCCTTTTAAAAGCAGCATTATATCATAATAGTTGTCTAAGTAATGATATATACAGATGTAGTGCCACCTCCCTCCTCTCACTCATTCAAGAATTCAGCAGCTGCTGCTGGCAACAGGATTGTTCTGGAGCACTTCCTCAGTCCTACGCAATAGTCCTTAGGTGCTGGCTGGAGTCAGCATTTTCCAAGCTAAATGTTGCACCATCCCATGGTTGATGCTCTTTGCCTCTGGCCTAGGACACAAGTTCATGGTTGTTGAGCAAGTGAACAGCAGAGCTGGAGAATACAGGTGGTTTCTTCCAAGACTACTTGTCACCTGAACTTAGAAAATTGGATAGAAAACACTTTCTGTACGTGCAGTAAGATCTAAATTAAAATGACACCTTTTCCTGTAAACTGTCACCTCCTTGTAAGATAAGAGTTTCCTCTAAGCCTCCCCAAATTTCTCTCATTGTTTCCCCAGCCAGTGGCAATGCTGCATTTGGGCAGGTATCAAGGTTTTAAGAGATTACCAGATCACACTGATTTTTTAAGGCCAGTACTTCCCTTTGTCAAGTATGTGTCTATTCTGGGGATTCACTTAAATATGCTGATTTATTAAATACATCCCCTGTTACCTGGAATAACTCATAAAAAAATGTTTTGTGAAACCTAATAAATCAGTCAGACCGAGATTTTCAGAATGAGTGGTGTTTCCAGATCTCACTACAGTTTTCTTCCCAGCTGCTTCAGGGACCTTAACCCTAAACACAAGCACCACTTTGCTTTCTGTTCCTTTATGTAATTTTCTATTACCAATGCAGAATCTCCCTGCTTGCTGCTGGAAGTAGGTTTTCTGTAATGCTCTGCACTTCCTAAGTTCTCTAACTTGTTCTGAATCATCCTAGGAAACACCGGCAGACCTTCACTTAATCCTTTTCTCTTTTCCTTCTGCTATTTATTTTTACATAGCTGTTCACACTAATCAGCCCACTGTAGTGAGGTTTTATTTTCTTACATGCCTGTAATATAGTCAGGGACTTAGTCATAGACCATGCAAAAGACGTTGTATAAAAGAATATTATACCATGGTATTGCACACTGAGTGACTTTAAAAAGAGAAGGTACAAATCATCGCTCCATAATGGAACGTTCAATTGTAGGGAGATAAAGAAGCCAATGATTTGTCTAAGACAGACTTCTTTCTAGGGATAGAAGCATTTTTTGTGAAACAACACAAATCATGTGTGTAAGAGCTGTATCTGAAGAACCATCACAAATGAGCCTTGCACACTTGGTCTCTGTATTACTGCACTGCCACCCTCAAAGCATAAATAAGCTGTGAGGAGCAGGCTCAGTCAGCTGCCCACAACCGTATCTACCTGCAAGGCAGTTTTATGCGCTCCCAAGGAGTGTTATCGTGTTAACAGGCACACCACATTGAAGCTATTTTCATGCCTAATTATCCATACACAAACATGTGTGATAGACGAAAGAGCACAGCTCTGAACGAAGGCTGACACATTTGCAGCAGAAACGTGGTAGTATTGACAAAATGTCTGCCTGGGCACAGAAATGCCCTGGGAGCCATTACTCTGAAAATGCAGGATGGAAAAGGATAGATACAGCACTACCAACCACAAAGGGCAACTATGGGGCAAGAGCAATCCAGTGACTGTTCCTACCCTAAAAACGTAGTGTAATTGCAGGCATCTATGATATCTCAGTTTTTCAGATGAGTTAGCTTTCTCTTTTTAGCTGCTGCTGAGGCAGAAAGATTTCCTGTAGAGAAGAGGCATCCATTTATATTTTCATGAATCCTTTTCATATCCAAAGGATTATACTGTTGCAGTTAGAAGCAGAACAATGTCAGTGCAGGCAGCAAGGAAGAGGGACATTTAACTTCACTTACAGAGGATAAGCAATCCTTACCTCCCACTTTGCCTGTTTAAGTAAGTGTGAATCAGTAACCAACTTGATTTGCTCCCTAGCATTTGTATGTCAAGCACATAAGCTGACCTTTGGGCAGAAAGAGGGTTATAGCACCATTAGTGTGACAGTAAAGTATTTCACTTCCTCAATAAAAACGCTATTCTGTATTATTTTAAGCTACTTTTATAGTTTTACAAGGTGTTGCTTCCTTTCTAATACAGGCATTTCACCCCTACTCCCCACACCAGAAATTCCTCCCACTAACACTGTTCACCCAGCAGTAGCCCTCATTGTTGGAGGCAGGTCTGCTAGCCTCTTACCCACATTTTCTGACCTTGCTGAAACAGATTTTGACAACACAGTAAGCAAATACTGCTGCCCTGGCTATGTTAGCTCTCACACTGCTGAGCAGTTTATGAAGATGCAGCCAGCACATCTGCTGAGTTTTCAAGGAGTGATCTCCAAGTCAAAAATAATACAGCTAATAATAACAATAAGCTAATACAGCTGTACATCAAACTATTTCCTAAGCACCTTCTCAAAACAGTACAAAGACAAACACTTGTCTTCAGTCCTCATTTTCAGAGACAAGTAACACCTACCCTTCCAGGGAAGTTCAGGTGCTGACGCCAAAGAGTCAGGTCAGCAGCTTTCTAAAGCATGCTTTCTTTGAAGACTGCTTTTTTTGAAATAATGTGAGCCACACTGGAGACTCTGCAGTGCAAGATCCTTGAAGAAGTGCAATAACCTTGAAGAAAAACAAGATCATGTTTCAGTTCCAGGGGTCTCAGCTCGGACTCAACATACTCTACTTGATTTGTCTGGTCTCTCAGGTACATCTTGGGAACAACTGATGGAGCAAATTGCAGGCAGCACAAAAGTTTAGTACTTACAGAGTTAGCAATTAGATGTGACTATTTTTTTAAGATGGTGACATATTTCAAGATTTATTTGTTTAAATACTTTTTGATGTTTAACCTTTGCAGCAAATGAGTGTTCATTTGTAATTCAAACAACAGAACAAAGCCAATGTGGGTCTTTGTTTGCTTAGGATCTTTTAGGTAAAATACCCCCGCTTCCTTACTTGCTATATAGTAGCACAACAAATCCAGAGAGGGACAAGCTCCTTTGCCATGAACAAGGCTTTGTATGCATGAATCAAACACGTCAGTGGGCACCACTGTTAAATATCAGGTTAGAAGCAAAAGCTTAAAAAAAAAAATAATCAAAAATACAGTAAACCATAGCTTGGAATACAGAAGGCATTCAAGGAACAGCATCCTTGAAAAACTCACTGGATGAAAAACACCTCAGAGAAAAGATGACAAAACACTTGCTGGCTTTTGTGGACCCCCTGTCTTCATATAGACATTTCCCATGGCGGAGTCATGCCAGTTTTATCAGCTCCCACATACCGAATCCCTCTCCGTGCTGCGTTTGCTTGTTACTTTGCATGCTGTCGCAGTTTAAGCCCAGTCGGCAACTCAGAACCACACAGCTGCTCTCTCACTCCCCCCTCCTCCCTCCCCCCTGCTCCCAGAGGGATGGGGAGGAGAATGGAAAGAATGTAATTCGCACGGGTTGAAGTAAGAACAGTAACTAAGGTATAACACAAACCGCTGCTGCTACCACCAATAATAATAATGATAAGGGAAATAACAAGGGAAGAG
>WYDI02010117.1:31665-45293 GCA_009867235.2 Psittacus erithacus | reverse complement strand
TGACCCAAACTAGCCAAAGAGGTATTTCATACCACAGCACATCATGCCCAGGATGTAAATTGGGAGTTACCCGGAAGGGCTAGCTCTCTGCTCGGTCGACGGGTGGTGAGTGATTGTATTCTATTCCCTTGTTATTTCCCCTAGTATTAGATTAACTAGATCCACAAGCTAATGAATCGCTTTGGGAAATTCATGAGCATTTGTACATAGTGTTGACCATGTCACCAGAAGAAACATGTGCCCAAATCACTTGAACTCAGTGCTCTGGTGTCTACAGCAGGGCAGTTCTGTGCTTCCCATGCATTTTGTTGTCGACATGTGTCCCCATTGGTGTTTATAACAGATTACAAGGCTTGCTCCTAGAAAGCCTTTCTGCTGTACCTTCTTACTTAGTGTTGAGAGGGCAGTAGTATTTCCCAGAATAACTCTGAAACATAATATTCTGACGAATATGGAACCATCTAATTTAAACGTTAACATTTAAAAATAGATGTAGTCATTAAGTTGGGAACTGAGGCAGTAACAGTCCATCTGTTTTTATACCAAGTACAGTGCATGTTTGGGGTTATTTTTTCCTCTTGAGACTTAAAGTGAATATTATAATAGTCTACGTAGTCACTGATACGCTAGAGTTTTGTTACACAATGTATTGCAAATCTTTAAGATTAAATACTGTTTTGATTGGTTTATATTGGAAAAAAGCATATGGTAATTGTTAGAGAAAGCTGTGGAAAAGTTGAATTTTGCTTTTTTTTGGTTTTGTTTTTTTTTTTTTTCAGAAAATAGTTGAGTTTTGATAGTACTGTAGCTCAGTAAAAATGGAGAAGTACAAATTCCAAGTATTTTACATTATGAATGTTACAATAGAACAGATATTCCTAGATGCAATTGAGAAATAATGGTAAGTGAAAATATGTGCAGGAACTCGATGCATTTAGTCTGGAAACAGAAGTGTGTTCTGGCATCTAATTAGAAATGTGAGCATTCATAAAATACTAAACGAAGAGTATAAATGTTTGCCATGTGTGTAGCAAATCAAGTTATGCTGCTAGCTTAGAAGTGATAGTAATAAAAGTACTTAATATTTGAAAACTATTAATTAAAGACAGAGGGATCTCTTTGAAGGTCAGAGAAAGATACCCAGATAGAGTGAATGGGTGATGTCAGGTTGCTGGGGGCTTGAGGAAAAGGATTCAAGGCTGCGAGGCATGAGAAAGGATCAAAAATGGGAAAGCAAGCCGTGCTAGGTGTCTGTGCCCAGGCATTGGCAGGAGTCTATGGAGTGGCCTCTGTGAGGAGCAGCCAAAGCTGCCTCATGCTGGGCATGGCCAGTTCCAGCTGGCTCCAGCTGACCCACCACAGGGCACGGATGAGTCTCTGGGACAAGGTCTTGGTGCCTCTAGGAAAGGGTATTTGAGAAAGGGCAAAGCACTGTGTGGCAGTGAGAAGTGAGGGAAAATGTGAGAGGAGCAGTGACACCAAAGTTGGAGGAGGGGAGAAGGTGTGGCAATGCAGGAGCAGAGATTCCCGTGCAGCCCTGGGAAGAGAATTCAGATGAGCAGATTGATCTACACTGCAACTTTTGCAAAAAAGTGTGAGAAGGAAGGTATAGGAGAGAAAAGGAGCTGTTGTGGACTTACTGCAACCCCACATTCCCTTTTTTCTCTGTACCACCTGAGGGAAGAAGAGATGTAGGATATGAAGAAGTGAAGTTGAGCCTGGGAAAAAGGAATGGGGGGAATAAGTGTTTTAATCTTTGTTTCTCACTGTCCTACCCTATTTTTATTGGCAATAAATGAAATCAATGTTCCCCAAGTCAAGTCTGTTCTGCCCATGATAGAAACTTGTCTTTATTTCAACCCATGAGCTTTTTCATCTTGTTTTCTCCCCCTGTCCTGTTGAGGAGGTGGAGTGAGAGAGCAGCTGGGTGAGCACCAGGCAGCCAGACAAGGTCAACCCAGCATACATGCTGGGACTCTCTGGATATTTCAGGCTTTCTGTTCTTTGGGTTGCAATAAAATAAGGATAAATCTCATGAAGGAATCTTGAGAAACAAGTTTCTTGTGAAGATAAGGTTGTTAGTGGAATTAAAAATTTCTTTAGCTTAAAAAGAACAACAGTAGTAACAGACAGTCTTTATGCCTTCTCAAATGGAATAACCAAAAACTTTCCGAAACCCTTCCTTTGGGTGGGAGATTTCATTACAGATATTCTTTCCTGCCTGATGTGCCACTAAAATTTGTAAAAGACTTCATTGTAAAGGTGTAAGTATAGTCTAGACATGTACACAGTAGAGATCAGTATTTTGTTTTTAATGTAAAATATAGGTAAATTATTTCAATATTAAGTTACTCTATTTGGTCTTTTCTGCACACGCTGTCAAGCAACACGTCTGTCACTGTAGTGAGCTTCTCAAAATTTTCATTTTGTGGTGGTGTCTAGTGGTCACTTGCTTATGCTAGATCTGTTCAAATGCTGTCAGTCTTACAGTAGTTAGTATGTAAATATATACATTTATTTACTTCAGAATTTGAGCTCTCACTGATATTCTTAGCCTGCAATTGTAAAAGATTTCTTAGCTGTATTTATAAGGTACTGAAATGATTAGCTTTATCTATAGTAATTCAAGATATTGCCAGTGGTGAAGAGAGGTACTTTCCTCTCGAGAAATATTGCAGGTTTAAAACTTAGGCTTAAAAGGAAAGAAGTGAAAAAACGCCACAGACATTTTTAAAGTTGTTTTTTTCCTTTGTTCACATTGGTGACAATAAGAAGGATAAGAAGAAAATAAATCAAATGTAGAAAGTACTAGTTTTACTCTTTGAGTAAATCATGGAAGGGCAGTCCCTGAAGGATCACATCGTCTGGATCTGTCATTTGTCCAGTTGCTTTAACAAGACTTGGGGACATGAGGACTTTGAACATCTTACTTAGGGAAGCACTGATTGCTGGAAATTATTAAGACAGCCATTCTTTCCAGATGTGTAGAAACAATAAAGTTAAATGCATTGATTTTAAAGGTAATATGTCTCTGAAATAGCTAGGACAGATTTTTGGAACTGAGTTATTTGACAAGTTAATTGCTTCAGTTTCATAAGTAGTAGAAATTTAATAGGGAAAATGATTTACTTAACTAGTTCTTGCCTAGATGTCAGTAATAACTATCTTTCTAATATATCTATGTATTTTCAGTTGGTAGTATTAAAAAAAGCTAGCACAACAGAGTCAGTGGAGATCAAGGACACAATTTCAAAAGTTTCTTATTTATGAAGGTAGTTGTGGTTCTACTTTATCGTGAAAATTTCTAGAACAGTTTTAATTTGGGGTTTTAGAATTATTCACTACTCAGTTAAATATTTCAGAGTTGGATTTGGTTGTTTTTGTGGGTTTTCTGCTTTTTTCTTTTTTTTTTTTTTTTTCCCCCACCACAATCCAGAATTACGTCTGCTTGAGAGGATGCAAAATGTTCAGTGATTGTTCTGAATTGTCAGGGCATGAAATGGCTCTTGTCAGAAAATTCTGTAGTCTCCTTACATCTGGCACAATCTTGTGCTAATACGTTCTCTTTCTGACACTGTATTAATAGAATCATATAGCTTTAAGATGGTACCTGCTGGAAGCATGCACAGGGAAGTCAGTGTACCTAATCCATATGGGCCTTTATTCCCTAGATAGATATGCACCTAGATATGAAATATTGCTCTTTCTTACATATATTAAAGCTTAAGGCTGAAGTTCCGCACTGTGTTCCCACTGAAGGCAAGTGGTACCTAATTTAGCCTTGTCGGTTTATGTAATCTATAATTAAATGTTCATCATTTTGATTACTATTATTGCATTAGACAAAAGTTATGACACCAGTGGATAAAATAAATTTTCAATATGATAATAAATTACTGTGTATTCCACAGAAACTTGTTTTAACAGAATATGCTTCAGCTGCTCAGTTTAGTTTGTAATGTCTTTACATAAGAATTTTGTGTGTTCTAAAAACTGTCCAAGGACATGCTTCATGTCCTGCTTGGTTCAACGGGCAGATGTGTTTCTGTCTGCTGGAAAGTCGGTTGGAAGTGTTCAAAATTATGTTCTAGCTTTCCTTCCAAAATAGTTTAAGAGTCTTAGATATTTTAAATTTTGAAACAAAGGTGATTCTCTCCTCTCTCCCCTCTCAAGGATATGTTAAGTATTTAGTCTGAGTAAAACCAGCAAAATTAAAAGAAAAAAGAGCTTTAGCTTTTTTGTGGCATCCAATTACAAAGATTATATGCTTGACCATAAAACTCTGGGGACAATGCAATGTTATGCTGCTGCTTCTCCAACTCTGTCTCTTTTTCCTGCAGATAATAGGTAATGTTTTCTATAATACAGGGAGGAATTTTGGCAAGAGGAATCCTTGCTGCTTGTTAACAATAATTCATGAGTAAAATCCTATTCTCCTGGGGAAACCTCTGGCTTGTTCTCTCAGATATATGCAGTTTATTAATTATGGCTCACATTGAAGTAAAATCTCGTTTTAGCCTACCTAGACGTGCAGGTGAAGGGTAACTATTTTATTTTTACAAAATATTTCTTAGAATCAAAATTAATAAGGGTAGCACTTTCAGACAAGTAACACTTCAGAAAAGTACACTTCTAAAAAACACGAATAGGTTTGGATCATCTTTTTTACATGCCAAAATACAGCTTAAGAACCATAAATCAGATTCTTAAGGATATTTTGAAGCCTTAAGGTTTATTTTCAATTTTCATTTGATCTTGAGTCAAGTTCATCAACACTCTTAGCCTATAATTTGTTTAAAACTATGTAGCTGAAAAAACATTAAGTTATAGCATGTGGACAATCTCAAAATAGTCAAAGTTTCATAAGCAATAGCAAACCAACCTTATAGTGCAAAACAAACCAGTCACAGACTCTTGCATTTGGTGGTCTGTTTTGAGAAAGCAGACTCAGTTAAATCTGCAGCTGTTTTGTTCTATAAAGTTGTGGGGTTTTTTGGTTTGTCGTTTTGGTGTTTGTTTTTTTTTCAAATCAAAATATTGTGGTTGTATTTAAATTTTGCAGAACAAAATAAAAACTGTTACAGAGGTAAAGATAATGATTTTATTTCTGGAGCCTAAAGATGAGAGGATTTCTTTAGAAGAAAATAAGTCTTTATGCTTTGTTCTTGAATAACTTTATTTTAATTAGAATTATTGTAGAATGATTTTTTTTTAGGTGGTAGTTGAGAATGGAAGGCAAAAATCACAGAAATGGGGAACCTGTATTGTGTAGAAGATGTTCTGTGACTGTATAAAGCAAGTATGACATTTTTATGATACTTCGAGTAGGATGATAATTAGTCTTTTGAGTATGCCAATTGCACAGAAAATAGAGTGTGCTAACTTTTCCCCCTTAAATAGGCAGCTTCACAGGTAGGAGACTGACTAGAATAGATAATCACAGCATCAGAAAGTAACCACAATTTAAATGTGGAATGTTTTTGTTATTCCACTCTTGGTTGCCCTGTTGGATTATATCACTGCACTGTAACATGCTGTCCTGTATCCTCAAAGGATTTTAAGTCTATGAACTACATGGGGTTTTTTTTATTTCTTAATTACTCATTTCACTCATATTGCTTTGCAGCTGACCTGTTAAGTTAACCTTTAGAATTCATACCCAAAGAAATACACCAAGCCATCTCTGGATTACAGTAGCAAATACTTGCAGTTTTGTCAGCCACCGGCTAGACTCTGTCTGCTAATCCTATCATAGAACAGCAGAATAGGTGCTATATGACACTTGACCTTGCGCCTTTGGTGTAAGCATGCTAAAGAGCAACGCTTAGTAACTCCTGAGTGTGTGTAAAAATCTTGTGAAGAAGAGTAGTGGTTTTACAGAAATATTAGAGGTTTTTCTCTCTGTAGGAATAGTAGTTTTATTTTTCTTGGTAAGCCTTCACTTGATTTCTTCTTCAACAGTTCAGTTACTCAAATTGTTGGTGAATTTAAACTTAAGTGATAGTAAAACTTAAGAATGTATTTGCTGGAAGTGGCAGAGTATTTCTTTTGAAGGCATAGGCAGTGCGCATACAAGCATGTATTTTCGTCCAGTCTAACCTATCTGTCTTTGTGGTTCGGAAATCTGTTCAAAAAATTTACATATAACAGTTGTCATCTTTTGACTGCCTTCCTGTAGTTTTTATTCAAGGCAATCTGTCAGTTGTAGTAGACTGCCTGTATTCTCTTTCAAAGCTGTCTGGCAGCTGTTCATGTGTCTGTATCTTTATAAAATGCATGATGGAGATTTTATTGAATTTGTTTTGGCACTGTCATACCTTTGTTCACTTCCCAGATATGTTAACTCTGTTTTACTGTCATTGTCACAAACTGCTTCATAGAATTACAGCTAAGGGAAGTAGGGGGGGGGAGGGGTTATTTGTTTATGATTTTAATTTTTGAGCATTGAAAAGGTGCCTGTCACAGCCAAAACAGATTTGACATGGGTAATTTTATTTATTTCCAGTTAAACATTTCATAACTGGTTCAAGTATTGAGAAACAAAGAAAAGAAATAGTTTTACACTTAGGGAAAATAACTTCCCTCCACCTCTCAGGCTCAGCTTGACTCTAAGCACCTCTCCTTCCCCCTTCCTCATCTCCACTTCCTGTGTTACTGTTGCAGGTTACACTGTCTCTTGCGGTAGCAAAGGGTAGTGCAGGAGGTTGGAGTTAACATGTACTTGCTCCTTGCTCTTTCCCCCGACTGCGTGTTTCTTTGTGATGTCCTCTTCTCCAGCGTGGGTTCCTCCATTGCCTGAGTTCTTTTGTTAACGGCACATCTCAGATTCCTATGATAATTTGACTACCGCTGTGGGGCTGTATCCTTGCAGTACATATCTTGCATATTTTGTTGAAGTGAAAGACAAGGCATTTATGCTTTAATTTGCTTTTAGAACTTGCAGAACTCATTACCTCTTCAGGAGATCAGGATTGTACAAGATTGTATATATGCTCCCTATTTTATAGAGGAAGAAATTGAAACCTGAAAAAATTGCATGCCTGTTGCAGACTGAAGGAAAAGTTTTGTGTGTTGCTGGGTCACAGACCTGTGCTTAATCACCTGTTTCATTTTCAGTTGTCTGGGCTAATTATTGGCAAGATGGACCACACTTCAGTTGTTACGCTATTGTGACTAAATTGACTGTGGAAGTCATCGCAGAAAAAAATGGCCATATGGTTGCTTATCCCATATTTAATATCTGTGTATTAATAACTCCATAATGCTTATAATTTATTCACTTTTATCTTTTACAGATTTCTGCTCAGTTGTAACACTCGTGGACCCATCAAATGCGAAGTTAACATGCTCTCTTTTCAGTGGAAATCTAGATTCCTTACCAAAAATTTACAAAGTTGGAGATATTGTCCGATTTCATAGAATAAAGGTATGTACTAGGATGTGGGTGGGTTTGTGTGCTTATTTTTTTGCAGTGAGAGGACTGTAAAAATAATTTAATTCTTCATGTACTGAAATTAACACATGGAGACATTAGATGAAGCAGTTGATTGATAAAACAGCCTATTGGGGATTGTTAATGTACAATGTCTAGTTGCTGGTTTGGTGTTTTCCTGCCTTACCTTATTTACCTGTATCAAAGGCCATGAAGGAAACAGCATATATAGCTTTAGTCCTGCTTCTGCTGAATGTTGTTCTTAAGCCTGCTGCAACTGTATAGGGAAGAGGGACCATGCTACACAGACTGAACAGAAGTCTTGTAATGTGTGACTATACTTAAAGAGATACAGAATAGTACCAAAGACATGATTTTACGTGTTACATATTAATTTGCAAGATAACCGTATAAAATTATGTATTTTATTTTTGCTTAGAATAATTATAGCAGAAGTAAGCAAACCTCCTGAAAGAAGCCAGTTAGGAAAAAAAACCAAATTGCATATTTAAGCACTGTTGAGAGATCTAGGAGATTGAGGATTGTACAAAAGGATGATGAAAGCAGTAAAGATCAGTAGTGCTAAGCATGTACACTTTGATATGCCATAGCAGAACAAAGAAGAAAACCCCATGACAATAAATGTAAGAAGTGCTAAGATTTAGCTGGTTACTGAGATTTGTACCACTGAGATTATTAAGAAAGAACTTGTTAAGATTCAGAAACAGTATTCAGTTATTTGTGCATATTATAAATACTTACAATGGAGAGAGAAATTAACTAACCTGTTCTGGGTTAGTGTAAAAGCTCTTTAAGGTCATCTGTATGTATAGAGTAGAATTAAACTATATTTAGATTTTAAAGCTTGTGTTGCTAATCTGTACCTGAGATGTGTGGTTAGTCTTGGGAGTTCATTGATTTGACTTAGAGAGTCTTATGCTAAATTTTAAATTCTCTCTTAATCCAGGAGGCTGTTATACAGATATTGTTTCTGAAATTCAGTGGAGATAGAAACATGTTTATTGCTTCTTAAATAAAAAGACAAAGTTTATGTGTGTGAAAAAGGAGAAAGTAAAAAGGAGACAGATTAAAAGAATTGAAACATTGTATGTCTGTGGTAGGTTAACACTGGTTGGTTGGGTTGGGTTTGAGAGGGTAAGAACAGGTTAAAAAACCAAAGAAGATCACTGTCGTAGAAGTTATGTGTGCACCCTCTTATGCAAACATAGTAGTGTCTCAACTCCACTCTTTATCTTTTATTATAAACTTAAGAAAACTTATGGACATAGCGCATGTAAAGAACCTCGCCTTTGTCCTGATTTGGCATCACATTTTCGAGGACATTACTCTAAAATTCCTGTCAGTTGGTACTTCTTCATTCTCCAAGATGATGTTTCATTATTTAAAGATGGGTTTGTTGATTCCCTCCCACATATGCTTTGGTCATCACATCTGAGCTGTTTTAAGTGGTTTTCAGCCCTGCCCTCCAGGTGCTCACAATCTGTATCTCCTGAGATGCATAAACTGACAGCTTGTTTAATTATTTTCTAAGTTAGAATGATCTGAAGTCACTAAGTAGTCTTTTTCTGGATGAGAATGTCTTCATTCACTCCAGGCTAACAAACAGCTATTTTGGTTATTTTCATATCTGATCTGAGCAGGTAAAAATCTGACATAGAAGCCTGGTGCCAACTGCTGGGAGTGAACTGGAAAGGGGTGACCTCTTTCTCTCTTGCACCAGCGTAGCACTTATGATTGCTATGCCATACAGTTTTGAATTAAAAAAAAAAAAAAAAGTCTAAATAGATTTTTAATTACACTGTCTGTAGTTCGTTCTTGGCTCTCTTCATTTGTCTTCAAGCCTTATCACCTTCTCGTAACTTGCTGAATGGGCAGCAATTAAGGATATTAGAGGCTACAGCCTTCCAGGGGTGTGCTTACCAGTCAGGACAGAAATACGTAGTCCTTACAGCATGAGTTCACATATCTCTGTCCCAGATAAACTTTTGAGAATCTTCCAAGAAGATAACATTGATGACAAACACGTTTTAAAAATGACTGCTCTCAGCTACACTCTCAGCTCCTAATGAGTATCTTCTCTTCCTAGGAACACAGGTGTTGGCAAGGTCCGATGGTTCAGGGCTAATAAGAACTTAATGGAGAGGATTCTGTTGGGGTCACTCTGGTAGAGGATAATTTTATTTGCTCAGTATTTGTTGCAGAGAATTAAAATTTTAAGTGTCTTTGTAATAGAACTGAAAGATTACCCAGTTTTAATTAAATTCCTGTTAATATTCCTTGAAGTGCGTTTTTATGACTTCTTATGATGATTTCTTCTGAATTATAGTACTTAGTGATTTGCAATACTGTATTTGGGCCTTCAGCCTCAATCTGTCATCTCTGCAGAGATGACAGTGGGGGGGATTCCCCTAACCAACAGTATGAAAGCTAAGCCCATGATCTGATTGTCTAGCCCCCTCTGTCTTCATGGCAAAGAAGGAGTTATCTCAAGTGGAGTTTTCTTGGAATACTTTTTTCTTCTATAGTTAACTGTGGGTGCTCTTAATATCTTAGACTCAGTGCCTAATGTTTAAGCTATTAAAGAGAGGGACGAGGCAACCTGCTGGTGCCTGCAACTAAACCTGCAGTACTTTATCCTCACTTGACTTGGGAGTTTTGGCATGTGTTCTGCCTTTCTTGTATTACTCGAACCCTCCCATGATGATAGAATTGTTAATTTCCTCATTTGGCTTTTCTCTAATATTCCTTATTACCTCTGAGTGATTCACAAACAAAAATTTATTTCCTTACTGTCAGTGGAGTGAATTAATATTTGATTTCCATTTTAATGTTTGAGAATCAGAGAAAAGTGAAGCACAGTCTTGTTTAGGTGTTCATCTTATTCAGCATACGCTAGTTGTCTGATAAAGTCACTGTCTTGAATGTGTTTTGGTGGGTCTTTTTCCCAGATACACAGTGTTATAGAGATGTGCAACTCATCTGGAACACTTTGAGAATGAAGACCAAAGCAGTGACCTCTTATTATAAACTTGTAGGACATCCTTAGTATAATACAGTCTCTGCAGCAATTACAAGTCTTAATTCTCTAGGTTTTGTCATGTCTTAAACATGTAGCAAATATTCCAAACCATTCATTTTTTACTTTACTAGAATTTTCTCAGATACACTATTCTGCTTTCTCTGAGGCATGTTTCTAAAGCAGTATCTCAATATGTGCTGGTTTTCTTAAAAGACTGTCAGAACAGAAATTGTTTCAGCTGGTTAAGTATATATTTTGACTTCTGCTTAGGTAAAAGATACCTTACAATGAGGTCTTCAGCTGAATGTATACTCACATTGGAATAGAAGTTCGGACAGTGAATTTCAGATGATAAAATAATTCAAAAAACAGATGTACAAAAAGAAAACCCCAAAGCATGCCACAACACAACTTGATGTCTTGAAATAATTTTATATGTATAAATAATAATCAAGTTTAAGTTTAAGGTACTCATAATTCAAAATATTGTCTTGAAATCCTGATCTGCAAATCAATAGTAAAATTTATTTTAGGAAGTCTTTCTTCTTAGTATAATAATGTGTACATTAGCTCAGTATATGTTGTTTTACCCAGGCATTTGTTTGATATTCAGAGATGATCAGTGACTGCAGTGGTTTCATAATAGTCCTTTGCTTCTGCAATTTAACGATCAGTTTTGATGGAAAACTACCTTGGAGATGCTATTATTATAGCTTTATACATTACTTAGTTTTGCACTTTTCTCTTTCATTGAGTGAGGTGAATAAAAGCAGCTGCAGTAAGAAAAAAATAATTCAATTGGTTTAGGCTGCTGTAAACCTATTTATAAATGTTTCAAGATTAGCTTCTTTTCAATGAGCATATTCAGGATAGAGTTGTACCCCATAGAAATCACTAGAGTTTATTGTTCATACAGTTCGTTGAGGTGACATTTCACCATTTGTTCTTTAGTTCATAAAAACTATGCCAAGCACTCCTGCAATATGTATTTGAATTTACTTGCTTGCTTAGAAAAAGCCAAATACATTGTATCTGCTCTGGTTTTGTGCCAGAAGATACTCTTGTTTGGAACCATTATTTATTGAATTTATTTAAAATTCTCAGGGAATTTTTAAAGCAGTCGCCAGCTGCCCCCTCTCATTTTTTCCCCCAGTCCACCTTTTTTAAAAGAATTCCCAAGCCCTCTAGAAATGACACAAAATCTACTGAGGGGTAGTTGTCTTCATTTACACAAGTCTCAGATTAGCTCTTTTCCCTGAGTTTAATAAAATTTCAAAATCATTTATGATGATCTTTAAGGCCCCTTCCAACTCAAACTATTCTGTAATTCTATGATTCTGTGAATTAATGTGCTACATTATTCAAGTCGAGAATACTTAAGTAGACGAAAGTTTGTCCTAGAGATCATCTTTAATGCATTTATGCATTATGTTAAAGTAGCAGGGATTAAAGGAGTTCCTATCACCAAGACTGAACTTTGTTTATAGTTTTCCAAGGAATACTTGATTTGGGTGCTTTTTAAATTTAAGTGTGGTTATAAAATGTAGGCCTAAATAACTGACAGTGTTTTGGTAAAAAAATGTTGCTGTTTAGAACTTCTGTCACATATTTCAGGTTCTGCTTTTTTAAATCAGTAGATTTTCAAGTATTTGAAAATTGAGCACTAGGAATCCTAATCTGTATTGTCTCACAACTGCTATGTGGGGAAGTGTTGTTTTTTTGATAAGTAAATTTTAATTAAAAAGAGATGGATCAAACCAGTTTGAGATTTCTGATAATTGCTTTTAGATATATATATATATATATACACACACACATATATATATGTGTGTATCCTGCAGTGCTTTTATATAAGTACAGAGAACAGGAAGATTAAACTAGATCCTTGAAGGAACTCTTCAGACCTTAAACACCATGTTTTATATGGTAGCAGATACACAACAAAATCAGCAGAATAGAGGGGATCTGCCATGGGCAGGGTAGTAGACATAAAAGTAATTGTGAGAGCTGTATTCATAATTCAGTGTGTGGAAGCTGGTCACTGCTTACTTTATAGGGGGAAAAAAAAAAAGCCCTCCTAGAGCTAGTATTTTCTGTTTCAGTTCCATAATATCAGGAAATGGGGCTATTGTGAGAGGCAGAAAAGAGAAATCCATAATAACTTTGCTCTGACATAGCTCTGCTGTGTGACCCTTAAAAATTGTGCTTCAGTTTTCCCATCTGTAAAAGCAATCCTGATGTGTTCCCCACACAATGTGAGATATGTGAATGCTCTCTACCGATGCTGTATATTTACAGGTAGTCTGCCTCTTCAAAAAAAAAAAAAAAAAAAAAATCATGTTTGACTGTATTTTCTGCTTATTCAGTTTGTTTTCTTGTTACTGTTCATTTCATTTTCTTTATTTCATTTTTATTTTGACTTCATTCTCCTAATGGCGCCAGGAACAAAAGTGATCAATCGTCCGTTCTTCATGCACATGATAAAACAAATGTACGTATATTTCAATGCAATGTAACAATTTACTTTTTTTTCTTCATACATTGTTACAGATCAGGGAATACAACGGACAGATGCAGGGAATTACCAGTGGAGGATTTGCATCCTTGACATTTGATGGAACTGTAGGAGCACCGATAGTTCCTCGAACCTCTAGCAAAGGGTACAGTTTCATGGGTGAAGAACACAAAACAGTAGAAGAGTTACGTGTTTGGGCAGCCAGTAATCTTTCTATCTCCGAACCAGCAGTAAAATTATCTGGTGTTCAGCCAATGCTGTTCTTTGATCTCACTTGCCAGCTGGTAGGAAAAGCAAAAGTGGATGAATCTTCTTTTCTTCTAAAGGTAGATTATTTTCTTAATAATAAATCATTATATTTATTAAGGCATTGTGATTCAGTTTTTGATAAAACAGACATATTCATTGCTTTAATGTTATGTAGATAAGTATTTCGAGGTTAAGTAAACTGATGATCCTTGACCATTTTATTTCCATGTAAACAAAATAGAAATCCCAGTTCGCTTTAAAAGTTCTTTATCTGATATATTTCTTTACCGAGGTTTTGTAAGGTGGCATTGTTATGGATCAGCATTTCACAAGCATTTGTAGATAAATATGACAAGATTTCTTAAAGTTGAAAAATATTGTTAGTTTTAAAT
>WYDI02010117.1:0-31565 GCA_009867235.2 Psittacus erithacus | reverse complement strand
GGATCAGCATTTCACAAGCATTTGTAGATAAATATGACAAGATTTCTTAAAGTTGAAAAATATTGTTAGTTTTAAATTTCAACGTTGCTTTTTAGTTAGCAGCAATCATTGCTTGTTTTTCTAGATCTGCTGGATATAATTAATGCAGTAAGTAGCACTATCTAAGGAATGGATTGTATTACCTATTTTGATGTTTTGATTTTAGGTTAGCTGCTTTTGGTTGTACATAAATGCTTTGGGAATCAGTGCTCACTGAAAATATAAAATGCAAAGTGCCACATACCTTTCCCAGTGTGATCCTTAATATCAGTTAAGTAAAAAGGAGGTCTGCATAATTTTCCAGGGTTTAGCTCCAGGTGTAAGAGTCTGGTTGTTATTCTGAATTTCCTTTGTAGTTTTTTCTTTCTTTCTTTCTTTTAGAAGTTGACTGTTAAAATATCAGTGAAGAACAAGCTTTTATTTTTCATTTTATGACTTCATAAAATTATTTATTGGTTCTACTGTATTAAGCTGTACTGCTACAACAGTTTTTGGAACAGCACAATTCATTATTCCTTCATTAAAGCAGGAAAGATTTTTCTCGTGCAGAGCAAAATGCTTACACTACACAGAAACAAGTCTTAAATGTCATCCTATAATATGCTTTGCTGCTGTTACAAACATTTCCATTTAGTTATCCCTTATGAAGTAGATGTTTAATGAGACCCAGTAAAATTTCAGAACTTTGGACTGTAATAAAGTTGTTCATTAATAACTATATGTTAAGCATTGAAGGGCCCTTTACAAGGACAAAGACAAGTAAATTATTAATATTTCTTTACACTCTTCTTTATTGTAAGATCTGAAGTCAATTTTATCAGGTTTGTATAGTAAAGATAATGACTTGGGGAGAAAACTTAGGATAGGCTTAGGAAGGTAAAAGCTTGACATCAAAAAACAGTAGATCAATTTTTCTGATGCATAATTCCTTTGACAGTGTATTTTTTAGTGGTGTAAAATATTTAATACTTAAATCCGTATTAAAATACATCAGACAAGCTTAAAATGGTAAATTAACATTTGTAGGCTCTTGGTAATTTCCTCCATTTCTCAAGCATCCCTTTCTGATGTTAAATGTTGGTCACAACAGAAAGAAGCCTTTTTAAAAATTGTACACAGATCTCTATTTTTTTCATTGGCTAAATTAAAAAAACCCAACAAACAAACAAGCAAAAACCCCACTGAAACAGAAAAACAACAAATGCAATATCAGCTGAAATGGAGTGGTAGTTAAATATTGTATTATTTTGGTTACAGGTTTTGTAATAATTCCAAGTATATCAGTTATATTAATGGTTGATTATACTATAAAACATGATGATTATTTTAAGTGTTGAGCTTATGTAACTAGTGGGGATTGCTTCAAAGAACTGAAATGAATTTCAGTGATTTTTGTGCCTCACTCATAGCATAACTTTTATTATTGAACTTGATAAATTGGGATATGCACAGCTTGGGGGCGACATGGCATAAAGAGCGTTAGTACTTATCTTTTTCTGAGTATTTTGTTATTGAAACTGATGGACACTAAAAAACTCACACTAGAAATTCTTCTGTCATTTATGTCTTTCTAGTAGACGCTTAGTAGAGTGTTACTACTAGTCTTTGCTTCTATCAGTTAAATTGCTGACATTAAGCAATGTCACACAGTTAGCATGCTCTACTGAAGAGGGCAACAGGTTTCATTGTCTCTCCCATTTCAGTGTTTTGCCCACCATGATGGACAAAGGTTGCCACTAACTATTCCTGAGCTCCAGTCTGTTCATGACTAGTAATAGAACCATCTGCTGTTTCCTATCCAGAATTAACTTAATCAGTGTTGGTTTTTAGACCACTTTTGGTTTTTGAAATTGGGGCTTTGTGTTTTCATCCATAATTTGAGTAGAGTGAAGCTGGCAAGTTCCTGAGGTAGAGAGCTTGATCTGTTTTCATATTTCTGCAAATAAAAAACAAAACCAACTACTTTCCTAAGGATTTTCTTTTTCTGGTAAAGAAAGCTTTCTGGCTTATAAATTATCCAAAAGGTGCCCCAACACTAGCCTCGTTAGTTCCTCTGTCAAAGGACATTTTAAAGCTAAGTAGTCATCCTTGAATTTGACAGGAGACATTCAGCAATCCATTTGTCAGATCGATCTCTTAAGTGTGAAACTACCAAAGTGTCCCAGGTAAAGCCAGTTGAAAAATAATGGGAAACTTAAGAATCTTAAGATTCTTTATTTTGTCCAAGTGACTAAATTCATAATGCATATGCACTAAGTCTGTGTTTCTCAGGCCCAGTTCTGGTGAAGGTTTGATAGTTCAATCAGTGGACAACCTCTCTTTCAAAGGTGGTTTTAAACATTTCATGGTACAGGATCAGAAGATAATAGACTTTTTTTTTTTTTTTTTTTTGATATCTATGGCAGCACATACCACCTTGTCCTGACCATCTGAGTCCTTCACAATACACTCTTATTTGGGAACATTAATTTCATGTTATGAGACATTTTCACTGAACAGTTTCCCCTTTTATCTCTTGATTTGAATGAGTATTTCAACCATGAGTTAGTTATTCTCAATGTATTTGCACATGACTGCTGATTCTTAGATCTTTTCCTGTGGGTCTTTGATCCACAGCAGTTAAGCTTCAGGGGTAGAAACCCATTAAAAAATAAGTTTTGTCTTTTCTTCTTCCACTCTGCAGCACCTAACTCATGGGACAAAATGCCCTGGTATCATAAACTGAAAATTAGCTTCTGTTGAATTTATATGAAGGAAATCCTATGAAATGCAGCATTGCGGTCTTATAATCCAACTGCCTCTAGTTTTTCTTTTTCTGTGCTAGTATTTCACCATTATATATGTTGTCTCTGAGAAGATACTATCATCAGGAACTCAGGAAACCATAGTTTACAGAACCATAGCAGTTACCACTGAAATTTTAATGTTTGGTTAGTTATTAAGATTTGGGTTCCAGTCTGTTGGTAATCTTTTCACAATGACTTTGATAGCTCAAAAATAACTCCTGTTGATATTTCACTACTTAAGTGTATCAAGAACTTGGCTTTAAGCAAACAATTTTTATAATCTTTGTAATTAAGTATATGTTAAATACTGGGGGTTTTTTTGGTTTGTTGTTTTTTCTTTTTTTTAACACAATCTGGATAACTGACAGTGTATACTGATGTAGGAGATTCAGTAATTAAGGGAGTATATGCTGTGTCCTCAGTCTTCATATACTGTAGCTAGAGTGGTTAAAAACCACCCTATATCAGGATTAAAATATTAAATATAGAGAGTTCTGCCTGTGGAGAATTCTAATAGTTGTAAGTGCTGGATAAGCAGTTGAGGTTTTGCTAGCACAGATTTTATTATTATTACTGTTTATTATTATTAATGATATTAACAAATTTCAGGTCTTAACACTTGATCTGACTCTCTATAGAGGATATTTTATACTCTGTAAGGAATGATAATTAAAAATAATAAAATCAAATTTCAGTTATTTAAGGACTTTAAGACTCCAGTTAAGATTTTGTTATCAATTGCTAGTCAAACAACAAATTTGTGAAAAGAAAGTTATTTACAGTCTCAATCTGCAGTATTCTGGGCATATTGAAATAGTTCTCCTGCATTGCAGGTATGGGATGGCACAAAATGTCCCTACCCAACGTGGAAGGTGTCTGTGGAAGCAAGGGACCTGGAAGGAGAAAAAGTTCTTCTTCGTCGGCTGCAAAATCTAACAGTGGACATTCTAGTTTATGACAACCATGTACATCTGGCAAGATCACTTAAGGTAATGCACTGTTTGATTTTTATAACTCTCATATTGTGGCCTATTTTGTGCTTAGAATGCACTTCAGAGAATGTATCAATTCAGTTACACTGTTAATTCATTTCAGATGTTCGTCTTTATATTTCATTGTATTTCCCATGCCTTTTGTTTGAATGCAAAATCCCTTCAACATGTGTGAAACAGCCTCATTATCCCTAAATTGCCATGAAAAAAAAATCTTCCAATTAAGCAGTTCTTTTCAGACACTGCAATGCCATATAGAATTCTGTGAAAATAAGGCACTCAGAAAATGTATTCTGTGCTTTAGAATTATTTTTTAAATTCTATAAAGTGAAGTTAAACTTGTATTCCCAATAAAGGCCTGTAATTCTAAAGTCAATAAAAGATTTTCTGTTTAATAAACTTCTGCAATTTGCAGTGCAATCTTCATTTAGTGGGTCAGTAATGCTGATTATGCTTAGACAGAGAAAACAACAACATAATTAAACATTTGATCTTCAACAATACTGCCATCTTGCTTCTGAATGCAGTAAATTAGCAAAGAATACATCTTTCATTTTATGCTTTCCCCAGTATACCCAAGCATCATTTTTAAGGAGTTTAGCAGAAAATAAAGGTAAGTGATAACCATTTGTTAGGCTGGGACTATCAGCAGACATGAAATCAATTTCATATATTAATGCCTGTTCATAAGTAAATGATACACAGCAAAATAAGTTGCCCTTGTGTAAGAATTCATAACAAAACTCAGTCACAGAAGTATTTCATTACTTGCATGTTCTCTTCCAGAATTTTTCTCTTGCTATCTGATGTAATCTATTGATATAAATATCAGCTGGTATTCCAGTGAAGCAGTATCTTTTGAAAACTAAGGGGAAAAAAGTAATAAAACACATTTTCTCAGGTAGCTGGTGATACTCCCTTTATTGCCCTCTCTCATTTATATTCAGGAATTCCTGTTGAATATCTGTCACATTACATGTCTTCATTAGCTCTCTTTCTTTCTTGTGAACCTTTTCTTTCTTACCTCTAAAGCATCTGTGGCTTTGCTGTATATTGTACTGCGTAGCAGAAGCTCTAATGTGAAAGGAAACTAAAGAAACCTGGTTTGACATACTGAGCAACAAGGACTGTTCTCCTGGCTATGTCCAAAGTTGCAGTAGTTTCACTCATGCAAGATGTCTAAGTTTTAAGTTAGATAATTTTTGAGCACTGCTTTTTAGTGGATTGTCTTAATGAAGTCATTAAAGAAAAAGTACTGATCTTAATAGTTAAACTTCAGGAAGATTTCATAAGTTCAGCTTGCAATATGTGCAATTAATTTTATTTCACAGAATAATCTAAAGGTAATAGAATTTGGGGTGACTTTTCCTAAAACAGATAATTTAGTGAAAGGTTTGGTTTAAAATACTGGTAGGAATAATATTATGTCGTGAGAAAGTATAATTGAAATACTCTATATTAACCTGATTAATATTTTTCAGGGTCTTGTTATGTAAAAATTTTTTAACAAATCATTTATGTGGGTGTATGAAACTGGAGAGCATTTAGTGTGTGCATGTGCACCTTCCTAAGCGTGAATGCAGAGAACACTGTGGACAGAAACTGTAGTAAATGCTTTGCCAGCTTAGGGTTCCAGAAATAATAAAAGTACACTATTTTTCATCTGTTTCTTCTGCATTTGACAGTAGCTTAAAATTGCCTTTTTCAATGTCAATTGTTATCGAATTGTTAGATTACACTCTACCATATTGTCATGTACCATTTCCAATGACAGTTGCAGCTCTGAAATGTTTTATGTAGGAACAATCTGTTTTACGCAGCCTTGATACTAAGAAGGGTAGATTGGAGAGCTAAAAAAAATATTCAGACAAGGAAGCTCTGAGTAAGCACTACAAGTCTAGAGAACATATGTAATGTATTATTGTGAATTTTTAGCAAATCCTGGCGCACAATGTCAGGAATATTCCTGCAAGAGTTTGTTAAAAGCTCTTTATTTGGATTGTCTATCCAGAGAACACTGAAGACAGGAGCATTTCATCCCATTTTTCTGAAAGTCAAATAATATTTACAATTTTCGATGGAGTGAACTTCAGTAATACTGAAGGAACACTACAGTTGATACTGTAAGTAGACTTTTTGTCCCCTGTATTTATTTGCCTCACTTTCTTGCTGAGCAAGATTGTGGCTTTCAGCATTTGATGCCTTAACAGAATACAAACAGAATTTTCAGAAATCTCATCTCTGAACGAAATTATTTCCTGAGGCATAAAGACAACAGCAAGAGCTACAGCTAAGCAAAGACACTGATGATCACCACTTTTTCCTGAATTTCCCTCTTCCTCTGGCTGCCTGGAGTGCATGAAGCTTTCTCTTTACTCTAGGAACCCCAGCCTGCAATTAACTCTCCAGGGTACAGTTGCTCCCCATAGGCTGTAGTTCATTATTCTTCAGCTTTTCTCATCCTGGTGTTTCCAGAGGGTCTCAGGATTCACTGGCATTGCAACAGGACTGTGCCATGAGTTTCTCCATCTGTGGCATTTTGCTAGATGGTAAGTGTCAAGGTGAGTGAGCATCAGTGTTCACTCAGCGCACTGTAGGGGTCCAGCTGTCTACAGTGGCTTAGAGATCTCCTTGTGTATTGTCATTTATTGAATATGTGATACTGTCCTCTTGTGACTTGATGGCATCAGTTTTATGTTGCCTTGCATTTTCTGTATAGTACAATTGAAACAATTAACCTTGAGTATGCATACAAATTCTAGTTCATAGGTCCGCAGTATTTGCTTCATGTTACATGTCTTCAGATGCAGAATTAGAATGTTTTCAGCTGTTCCTCCTTCTGTATACAATGTAATGTCTTTTGGACCAAGAAGCCTTGTTTGCTTTTCGAGTGTTTGAGTCACGTTTCCAACCTGCAACTTAAATTGATTGCATGACTGCAATGATTTCTAGCTTCCTACTTTTCAGGCCTGAGTAGCATTCCTTGGACCCGTCAGTGGTATTTTCCCCTCTTCTGTCTTTGTACTCATTAAAAGGGGAAAAAAAACAACAAGCCACAACACCTTCCCACCCCCAAGTCCTCCAAACCCCTTTAATGGTTTTAAGATGATATTTTTTATTACAAAGGACCATACCCATGTCCTGTGTATATGCTTCCTGTCATTTGCAAAAAGTTGTGCACAATCTAGTCAATAAAATTAGACTGTTGATATGATGAAATTATGACAAAGAAATGTCATTGAATATAATAAGCCATAAAATAGACATAAAAATTAGTTCAGATTATTTTAAGTGATTCCTGTAAATAAAGACAGCCTTTTGTCATCAGTTTCTTTCTGGCCAGATGTGAACATTTAACTACCATGATAAATGACTGTTCCAAATTCATCAGTGCCTTAAAAATTAATGCAACCCTATAGTTTTTGAAATAATTAAGGGAATTTTTGAGATAAATTAGAAAGTTGTTTTATTTGGCTAACTTCAGGGAACTGCATATGCAACTTCTTCATTTTTCTTTTAACCTTAATATCTATTCTTAAAATAGTCATACTTGAATTAGACTGCAAATAGAGGCTTAGTCTATTTTATATTACTGTAAGAAATGTGTCCTTACTGCTTTAATTTAATTTTAAATGAACTTGCTTTAAATGAGGTGGGTAATTCATAAGCAGAACTGCTGTAGTCAAGTAAGGAGTTGGTTTTGTAGTAGAGTTTAGATGTGGCTCTGTAAATCATGCTGTTTACTTTAATGAAGGTTATAATTTCTTGTCGGGTAGATGAAGTGTATTCGGTCTGCAGGCATTCTGTAAACAGAAATACAGTAACATTTTCAGCAGTAACATTTGCTCGCGCTGTTAACAGTAAGCAATGCTGCCTCCCAAAGGAGCTCACGGAAACTGCACTAGGAAGATATTTTTATAGTCATAAATCTCGGGACAGTAAAACATGCAATTTGGCTGACTTCTTGCATGAATTTCGGCACAAAAGTCTAGAAAGCAAACCCAGCACTTTGTATTCTTGCCTTCTGGACTTTCTCCTCCCATGTTTAGTGTTTTATGTTTGTGCATACAGTAAATACTTTTCATACATGGCTTTTGAAAGAAAGTTCTTCAATTATAATCAACTTTTTCCCACTTATATGCAAATTACTCTAGGGAGAAAAAATATTTTGACGCTATTAAATTGACATAAGGTTGTTTGATAAGTTGAACTTTGCTAAGAACTTAAAAAAAAAAGCTTTCTCCAAATGCAGTTGTCATAGTCATCAGATTAGTTTTACAATATGACTGTCCCTTCCATTTTTGGATATTCAACATAATTAAATGAAATTTAGCACCTGGGAAAAACAAAAAAAAGGTTTTAGATAAGCCTCTGAACTGCCACCGAAATGCGCAAGCTGTCATGCTGATACACTTAGAATGAACAATGCAGCCCCTTAATGATGCAGTCAACTAAAACTCTTGTAAGAGTTCCATGATAGAAGCAAAATAGGTGCAGGTTGAAGTGTGCTTCTTATGTCCCTGGTGCCTCAGTCTGAAAGTATGCTGCCTTTTTCAGTGTGATTATTGTTTAAAAGAGCAATTTGATACCAGCATTACATATTCATAGCCTGTTACTTGATGCAAAGGAGGATTCTAGAATCAGTGTTGCTTAACTGCTTTTATGTGTGTGTGTATATAGATATATATACACATATATATATATTTATAAGTGTCATACTAGGACCTGGCCAATCCAGTCTGATAGGGATACTTTTTAGATTTCTACTGGTTAAAGCAGGAGCTGAAGCAGAAGTAAGATTTAACAGAATTCTGCTGTAATATTAATGTTAATTGAAGTAAATTTAAAGTAATTCATCATTTATATAGGGCAATTTAAAGATAGAGTGAACATAATTCAGGTTCTTGAGTGTGTAGCTTGCCAGCTATCAGCTGGATCTTAGGTTATACTTTAGAAAAAGGGTTTGGGTGCTAGTTAATTTGATTCCAAGGCTTTTAAGACACTTTGAAAGAAAATTAACTATCTAATTAAGTCTCCAGATTGTCTACCTTTAGAACCGTGGTTTGGGTTTAGGCTTTCAGGGAGGTGAGAGGGAGGCATACTGGGAGTGTTTTTTTGAAATCAAAGCAAAGCTAAAGATGTGTTTGATGTTCATGCCTCTATAACTTCTTTCTTCGTAGGTACTTGTATAAGTTAGCCTAAGTCTATTTGTATAACTTGATAAAACTGTTTTTGAGAACACAAAATCATTCTAAGCAAAACAAGAAGTATGTGCTCCATGTACCCAAGGAGAAAATCCAACAGAGTTAAGATCAGTGCCAGAATCTTTGAATTTCTAACATGTGTTGCCTTGTATCCTGGTGTTGAAAAAAATCTTACCTGTAATGTAAGACAACATAAAGAAATCGGGGTAAGCAGATGTGTTTGCATGTAAACATAAACAGATAATAGTCCATGCATGGTGATGAACATGAAGTCAATTGCTGAGTGTGATCATACATGGAGAAATCACAGCATGTCAGTCTCTAGAGGGCTGTGTTGTGAATATAGGAGACAAATTGTGCCCTCAGGAAAGGAGTATATTGGCTCGTTTGATCTGTCTTCTGAAGTCTACTTGAGAATCAGCTAGTAAAAATGCTTGTGCTGGTTCTGAATCAGCCTTTGCTGCTGCTAATGCTGTCTGATAAAGCAAAACAAGCAGGTCGCCCAGAGAGGTTTTGGGGTCTCTGTCTTTGGAAACACTCAAAGCCCAGCTGGAGACAGCCTGAAGAAGCCTGCTATAGTTGATTCTGCTATGGGCATGGGGGTCGGACTAGGCACTCTCCAGAGGTCCCTGAAATTCTCAGCTGTTATATGATTCATTGAATACTGGGAAGAAGCTGTATGAGGCCTAGAATTTTCTGAGTAAGCAACCAATTTTTTTTTTTTTTTTTTTTTTTTCCAGATTGGAAGCTTTCTGAGAATTTACAGTATTCATACAAAACAAGCAAGTGCTGATAATGAAGATGCCTCACATATAGAATTTCATCTTCATGGAGGTACCGGTTATGGTCGAGGAATAGGAGTCTTGCCAGAAAGTAACCCAGATGTTAAGGATCTAAAAGTGTAAGTTCTATATGTAAGGGTGGGGTTTTTGTCTAGCTTATTCTGGAAAACTCTAAGCTAATGCAACAACTGTAGAGATTAGAACTGTAAATATGTAAGAACTGGAAGCTCTGGAACAGCATACATCTTTAGCGCCACTAATATGAAGAGTATTTGGGGAGTTACGTAAATAAAGGCTAATTTTTGAAATTTAAATTACAGTAGATACTGAGTTTTCTGTTCTATAGTGTTGTAATAATTATCACATTTATTCTCTTTTATAGTGGCATATAATCTTTTAGAGCTAAATCTATGGTTAAACAAATAAATTGAGCACATTTTAAACTTGCATATGCTTTAATTGAAAGTGGTGAGACTTAAAGCTACTCCAAATGAGTCATATAATATAAATGTTTTACTGAACAGTGTTATATACATAAAGAATCATAGAATACTTGAGGTTATAAAGGACCTTTAATATCATCGAGTCAAACCATTAGCCTCACGTTGCCAAGTTCACCACTAAAAAGTGTCCCAAAGCATCACATCCTTTTAAATACCTCTCAGGATAGTGACTCAACTGCTTTCTTGGGCAGCCTGTTCCAATTTTCGATATCCCTTTTAGTGAAGAAATTCTTCCTTCCTAATATCCAGTCAAAACCTTCTCTGGTTCAGCTTGAAGCCATTTCCTCATGTCCTGTCACTTCTTACTTGGGAAGAGAGATCAACATCCACTTTGCTACAACCTCCTTTCAACTAATTGTACAGAGCAATAAAGTTTCCCCTGAACCTTCTTTTCTCCAGGATAAACAACCCCAGTTTCCTCAGCCTTTCCAGTCAAATGGGACCTCCCCAGTTAGCCAGGCAGCTGATAAATGACTGAAAGTGGCTCAGTGAGCACATCCACCAGCTCCTTCAGTCCCCTTGGATGGATCCCTCCTGGCCTTATAGACCTGGTTGTGTCTAAGTGGTGTAGCAGGTCGCTGACCATTTCCTCTTGGATTATGTGGGCTTCATTCTGAGCATGTCTTCCGTCTTGGAGGGCTGCATACCAGGAGAACAGTTGCCCTTCCTATAAAGGCAGAGGCAAGGAATGCATTAAGAACCTCAGCCTTTTTCTCATCCTTTGTCACTACACTTGCCCTCCAGCCAATAAAGTATGGCAGTCCTCCTTAGCCCTGTTTTTGTTGCTGATGTATTTATAGAAACATTTTTTGTTGTCTTTTATGCCAGTAGCCAGATTAAGGTCTAGGTGGGCTTTGGCCTTTCTAATTTTTTCCCTGCATAATCTCACGGCATCCTGAGATCCTCCTGAGAGGCCTGCCCCTTCTTCCCCTGGGCACAAATTCTCTCCCCTCCCTTCCTTTCCCCCCCTCAGGAAAGGCTAAATACCTGAAATCAGAAATTCTGTTTCCAGCTGTACAGATTTATTTTGGCAGTATATTGTGTTTAAAGTTCCAGAAATTATTTGGAAAGGAGTGTCTCATCTTCATCATTAATATACATTCCTGCAACTTCCAGCTCAATTGAATTTATGTCTCAGCTGGAAAATTTATGTCTGGACATTATACTTGTGTGTTGGTAAAGACTAGGCTTCATATATGTGTGCATGTATGAGAGACTTGCCTAGAATATAAAATATTTATTTATTTATTTACAGATTCTTGGAATCGGTGGATCTGGCCAACAGTCAAGATATGGAAAGCATGTCTTCAGTTGCATTAGATGACACTTTTTACAGTAATGCAGGTAGGAGAAATTGAAAGCTGATATGCTGTTTCTTCTAACACACACATGGTCAAGATAAGGTCACAGTTATTGCTTCTGTAAGTGTATAATATTAGTTTCAGACACAAAGCTTTAGAGAATTCTTTTGGATTATTTAACTGGAAATTGACATTACCCTAACCTTCTGTCTCACAGCAGAAGCCTTTCATATACATGGAAAAATACTTTCATAGGAGGCAGTGAATAAATTATTAAACATAGGTGTTGTCTTATTTATACTATATTAGATTATAAAGCAGTGATTAATTCCCTCTAAAGGGTTATTCCTCAAAGGCAGACACTGAAAACACTACTAAACAGCTGCCTGTTTGAGGAGCCCTTGTAAAGCCATTGAATGGAAAGTTGTGTCAGTTGCGGAGTTGCAAGGTGCAGAGCCATGCAAAAGTAGTATTTTACAGAGAGTTCTACAGATCCCATATTATTCTTCCAGTGGTATTTTTAACCCAGAATAAGAATAACTAAACGTGAATTAAACTCTAAAGCTGTTTGGACATAGTTTTCATCTTTGCTTCTAGCTTTTAAAATCATATGGTACTTAGCCATTATTAACATACTCTAACAAGGATATTTCTAAAAAGGGTGCAGAAGTCAAGAATAAATCCCTCATGTCTAGACCATAACACTGCAAATTTGGAAATAATTTTGCACATATTTACTGCACTGTGTATGTGTAGTAGAGGTTGCTCAGAGGAGGCCTTAGGCAGTCCACAGTGCTTTTAGATTAATGTATTTATGCTCTGGTCCAGAGGGATTCCAGGGGGATGAATACAGTTTATGTTAGCAGTATCATTCACAGTATGCATTTGAAAAGTGTTCATTTTGATGGGCATTGCTATTTAATGTATACACTAATTTCTCCTCAAATATATTAACATTTCATAATTAATGTTTGCCTGCTGCTTACTTTGCATTTTCCTTTTGCAGCATTGTTTCCATACATTATTGGGATCTTCATTTTCCTTTGTTCAGCTTTTGGTTTTATGTGTGTATCTATCTGCCTGCCTGCCTGTTTGGTTTTGTGTGCCCACATGGTAAAGAAGGAATGAAAATAATTAGGAAATTCTGCTTTATTTTAGATTTTGAATCGGACTTGAAAAGGTATCAGCAGTTACCTGTTACAGGTAGGAAACATTTTGACCTAAACATAGATTTTGTTTTTGCTAAAGAACAAAATTATTTTTAAGACATCAGCTCAACATTTCTTGTGATTTACCTGAAAGACTGTAGTAACATGTTATATTGATAAATCGAGGCTGTAACTGGGAAGGGAAGCTGCACATTAAGGGAAAATGCGTACTTGGAATGGCCATTTCCCATATTCCACATATTATGGGAAAGTGTTTAGTAGGTGTGCACAGCTTTTGTTGTTTTGTTTTTGTTATTTTGCAGTATTAACGGGTCATCTGGATCTGAATAACACAGAACTGAAAACCATTCTGAACAACGCGGCTCCTCAGCAGTACCGCATTAGAGCAAAGCTGGAAACTTATAAACCCCAGAAGCTCTATCAGGCTGTTAAACTTCGTTGTTCCAAATGCAACTCTTTGTAAGTGTTTCAGACGATAAAAGCAATTAGGAATTGTTCTATAGGTTTTAGGATGCCTAAATTTTCAGTGTATTTTCATCTTTTTTGTGTAACATGAGCTGAATGTAAATGTATTTAATTTTGAGCAAAGATTTGAAACTCACTGGTAACAGGTAGGAAAATTTGAAATCATCAGATGAGTTCCTTTTTTACAGAGTCCTTTGAGTGCTTTTGAAGCAAGAATTTTTCTTTTTTTTTTTTTTTTTTCAAATTTAGCAGTGCAGTTTTTCCCATATTGAAGTTACATTGCGGTTTTGAAATAGGATATGCAAAAGGTATCATAGTCTCCAAGTGAATGAATAAAGTATCTTTGACTGAAGTGTATCTTCCAGAGAGGGCATCTCTTCTAGATCCAAAAATACCAGGGAAACACCATTAACCTTGGTATTTTGTCTTTTTTTCTGACCTGGGTCAGTTCACTGACCGTTTTATCATTACTTTTCTAAAAATGAGAGAAAGTTTGTTTGTAATGGCCTGGTTTTGATTAAACTACTGAGTGATGTGATATAATCCTGTGCCACTTTTTTTTGCCTATCTTAGCCTGGCATCTGTCCCAGGCAAACAGTTTTATTGTTACTGGTGAAACTAAACTACTGCTTTCCTTAAAAGATGGCACGGTAGCATTCTCCTAACCTTTTGAAATTTTTTGCACAGTGAAAATATATTAGATACAAATAGACAAGAAAATGCCCCTACTATCCTTCTCTGACAGCTTTTGGATACTAAGTCATATGCTTGCCCCTTTAACAATATTGATCCTTATCAGATGTTATAACATTCCCTTGGTTGCTAATGTAAGAGAAAATGCTTCGTCATTTTCACAACATACAAGTACATGGTCTTTATTACCAAGTATAAAAAAGAGAAAATTACCAGCTATCTCTGCCACTTTTCTTACTTTCTTGATGTATTTGCCAAATCTGTAATAAGCAGATACAATTGATAGAATTTTTTTGTTCCCTATGAACTTTATCCTTATCCCAAAGTGAAAATTAGTGGATCTGTACTGAAGCCTGGATTTGGGTCAGTTAAGAAGCCCAGGAAGAAAACAGAGACGTAGTTCTCTCCTACATGTTCTGCTGTGGCAGAAGTTGTTTCATGTTTTAGCGTATGCTTTATTAGTATGAGCTAATGACGTTCAATGCAAGTTCGATTCTTTAACACTTTGTGCAGTAACATGCACGTAACCCCCGGGGTATAAAATCCTTGAGAGATGTATTTTTGGTTTTTTAGACTTTGACTGGAAGTTTCTCTGTAAATAGCAAAATATCAATATATGTGGATAGTTTTAGTCACGTAGCCACATTACAGAAGTTTCAGCCCTCATGTGTAGCTTAGTTCAAAACCAATTCATTCTGTTCCTGCCTCTGCAGGAAGTCTACAGGCAGGCTGTAGAGGCTGGAAGAGTTTAATGGGTATATCTAGAAAGATGACCTGTTACATTAGGTCCATTGCTGTTGCATTTAAAATAGTAATCCAGGAACACAAGTGGAAAGAGTTCATGTGAACGGCACTGTGTTCACGAAATGAAAGTTCAGGTTCAGGAAGACTTCTTGTGTGCCAGTTCTGTAGTTACAGCAGAAGAATTATCACCATCTGGTTTCAGAGGCAAGAATTATCCTACTCACTGTGGAAGCAGCTGCTCTTAGGTTTGAAAGTGAAATTGTCAGAATAATCTGCAGAAGTCAACTCTGAAGCTTGTCACCTACTTTCAGTGTTTTGTCAAATAACATTTTCATTGTCCTTTTTATCACGGTTCATATTCCTGAAGCCCTGTCTTGCTTAGGAGAAAATATTTGAAGGCATTTTTTATGTGCCAGCCACTGGCTTTTTGCCTGTTGATGGCAATATTGGTAAAATTTTGAATGAGCTGCATTATTTCTCTGGGTGACAACTGGAAATGCACAAATGGTACATTCTAACAGAATAGGAAAGAAATGCAGTTTCTTTCCTGTGGTGTGGAGTTGCAGATTTTCCCTTTGCAGGACATACGTGAAGCTATTGTGCGCCTGTCCATCTTCCCAACCCACCAGATATGCAAAATAAAATAGGCTAGAACATAGAACTTGAAATTATGAGCTTACACAGTCTTTCCACTCTACTGAAATGGTGCACAGTTGTGTGGCCCTTTTAATGTGGATTCAGGCCCAACTGAAATCATGTAAAGCTTATATAATTTATTTTCTTGCATGGATTTATATACATGTGGATGAAGTCACAAGGCTGCCTCTGTGCCATTATCTTAAAATTAGATTACTTAGAAAATTTATTAACACAGAAATTAATTCTCTTGTCATAATTTGCTATACAACCACAAATGTCTAAGCTGATATAAACCAGTTATTTTTCCTGTATATACTTTAACTCTCATGACTATATTTTAATATTTATTCAGAGTACTGTTGTCCTTGTTGCTGCATTTCCTAAGGAAAAGCTGTTAGAGTTTACTTTCTCACTTTGGAAATTGTTTTAGGCAAGAAGTTCCACATGGAGATGAGTTGGCCTTGATTTTACAAGGCTCTGGCATTCCTGCTCCAAACCCAGAATTACACAACACATCCTGGTATGATTCTGCAATGTGGACTACACAAGACCAGAAACAAAGGAAAATAGTTATCCATTTTGTAAGGCATGATGAAATTCTTCAAGAGCCTGAAAATTCACTGCTTCTGATAGAAGGTAAGACAAATTGCAAATATACCACTTCCTACAACACGGTGTCCACTCTGAGCATATATAAACTTAAGATGTGTTGAAGTTGTAATCAAGTAGAGATGGCCATAAAGGCATCTTCAAAAAAAAGAAAAACTGAGCTGGAAATTTAAGTTACCATTGTGCAAACAGCAAAAAGTCATCTATGAAAACCTTATAAGATCTACTTTATACCAATAAGTTTACTATTGTTTCTGCTAAAATTAACATCTCTGGGTTTTTTTCTAGCTGTGCTTATTCTTTTCTCAGTTCTGATTTGAGAACTGAGCATCTTCTAAAAAAAAAAAAAAGACTGTTTTTTAGTATTAATGTGGAAAAGTTTTTTGAAAGCTTCTGATAATACGAGCCTAGAATTAACTTTGTCAGCCTCTGGATGTCAGTGTTGTTTCAGATTAATAGAGCTGCTTGCAGCAAGAGGTATTTTTGGTGTGGTTTTTATAAGATTTCCTTGGGGGACAAAAATAGCCACTGGCTGTTAAACAAAGCAGTTTAGCAGTAATACTAATAAGGAATGTTTTGAATAGAAACCAATTGCATGTAGCACCATTCTGAGTTTAAAACAAAGTCTTCAGTTGTGCTAAAGTGATGGTGTGAATAAATCAGGTGGCCCTTTGTGTGAGGGTCAGTGACAAAGCCCCTTCTGTTTTATAGTTCTGTTTTATAGTCAATTACTTCTGATAGTTGCTTTTAGACATGTTATGTTACAAACTGGATTTTTGTTCTATTTCCTTTTTTCTTTTTCTCAGTCTAACCTTATCTTTGTGAAAACAAAAGAAAAAATGATCTATTTCTTCTGTGTGTTCCTAAAATAGTTTAAAAAAACCCCATATATATATATATGCACAAAAATCTTGGTAAATCTTTTTTTCAAATATTGAAGTGCCAGCAGCTAAGTATTTGTGTATGTGGGTACATGTGCTTCATATTGGAGCACAAGGAAAAGGCATAATCAGTGTTTTCACACTTTTCCCAGAACACTGATCAGCAAACTTGTCAAAGCTACATGCCATTTTAATATATATCTCTAAGATTTTGGAGGTGGAGATTTTGAAGTCCCCATAGAAATCTTCCCAGCACTTTTCCAGATACAGACAACCCTCAAATGCCAAACATATGACTTTTGTTAGACAGACATGGTCTAGATTCTGCTCATTTGTTAAACACAAGCAATTTGCTCTTCTACAACACAGTATTCTTTCTCATAATCATTATGCTGAAGCAAGGACTTCTTTTTGAGTGTTTGGCATCTTTTGGGCTGGAATTGAGAAAATAGTTGGGTAATGGACAGAATTTTATGCGACCCTCCACAGGAAATGAGGGGAATCTATAACCATTGCTACAAATTTGTTGAACTGAAGAGTGAAATGTTACAGTGACCAAGAAGATTAACACTTCTTGCATATCTTCATTATTTGTATGTGAGATCGCTGTGATTCATCCCAGCGTCGATCCTTGCCAATTTTCTGTGGTTTATGCCAGTCTCTTAGAAGCCAGAATACATTTTCTTGACATAACTTCTTATTTCAGCAAATTTGAAACTCTAGAGATCTTTTAGCAATGTCAGTTAAAACTACCCTGAGTTTTGTATCTTAATCCCTTGAATGAGATTTCAAGTATACATGAGAGGCCTTATATGTCTCACTGTACTTGGAGGACCTTTATTTTCTCACCTTTTGGGAAGCCATTTCAAATATTTGTGCCTCTGTTTTCTTTGGGGTTTTTTTTTGTTTGGTTTTGTTTTTTTTGTTTTACTAGAAGTTAAGTTTATTGAAGAGGTTTCATGCTGTGCATTTTTCAGTCACGAGTAATAATGCAATTTGATTGATTTTATTTTCTTATTACCTCTGCAATACAAGTGACAAGTATATGTGATAAATATTTTACGATCCAGTGTCCTAATTATTTGTCATAAATTCTTTGAAGCATCTTATAGTTAGTGGTAAACAACACAGTTGTAGAATATATTTATTTTAAAACAGTTTGCTCTCTTTTTTAGTTGTTGTTCACAAGCTGATTAAATCATACATTTTTATTGAAGTATGTTCAAGTAACTGCTCTCTGTGTATTAATAAATTTAAACACATTTCCACTGAATTGCTGAAATGTCAAAAAGATTCTGTAATCACTTCTGCAGTCCATACTACAGAGACAGAAGGCAGGTTATCCTGTGACTTACAATACATTTGAACCTTTTCCTGTCACTGGAACTGGAAAATCTTAGGATTCCAGCTGTTAGTATGTTAAATTCCTTCTGTGTTCATAGCATGGCCCCAGTTTAGTGGCACTCAAATGAGCATGAAGTTTTGTGGTTCTGCATTTCCCACCTCATGTCAATTATGATGTGGTTGAATAACTACTTTTTCATAAACTGCTAGTTAAAAATTAACAGATTTTAGGAGCAATTGCAGATAGTTTGGGGTTTTTTTTCTAAGTTGCTGGTAAAATCATAGTAGAAATTATATGAAGATGATGCTAACTAAATAACTTCATGGTTGCAATGATAGCTACGAGGAAGATATTAAGGCATCTGATCTCATTAATATCCGTCTTTGATTCTTTATTGTGTCTGTTGTTGAGTAAGTGTGAGAAGGTAATGGATCAATTTCTCAGTTCCCAATAGTGGATCTCAGTTTCTGTGGAAGGTCCTGAAATCAATATCTTGTCAGCCAAGAACTGCAAGTTGTTTGGTTTATTCTTGGTTTATTCTTGATTACAGTTTCAAAAAACCCACTATGTTTTTCTGTTTTTAATAGGTGGAACGTTAAAAGAAATCTGGAAGCTTACAAAGAAATTTAAATGTATTATTCCTGTGAGATCCACAGAGCATGATCTTGAGTTATTAGATCTTTCAGCTCCTTTTCTTTTCCAAGGGAACATAAAATATTATGGGTAGGTTAAAAGTATTTGTTGATATTTTAGTAGTAGCAGTAATAGATTCAGGTTTTTTCAGTAATTCAAAACACGGTGCTCAGTGCATAACTTACCTAAAGATTCTTTGATGCAGAATACATAATGTGATCAGCAAAACTAAGATCAGCGATGAAGTGCCATACTACTACTTCATTTCAAAGGACTCAACTGCAACTGCGCTTTATCTTGCTCTATACATTTTATGCCCTTAATGACACAGTGTCCCAGGTTCAGTCTTCCCTGTGGGGTCGGGGTACAGCAATATGATACAGAGACAAAAATGCACACGTGAACCTCTTTAAGCTGCAGAATTCCTAAATCTTCCACTTTCTGGCCAAAAAAATACATTAAATACATTTTCTGGTCTTAGACATTAGGCTAAAGTCAAAACATTTGTTGCTTTAAAATTGTATGCTGGCAGTTTTTTGTACACACATATTTAAATAGAGACCCAGGAAATAATTTCAGGCTGTCAATCCACATCTCATTCTCTTTTATTCTTAGTGTTGGGAAAGCTTGGATTTAGATAAAAATAAGGGATTTTGAGGGCCTCTTGTGATAGGACAAGGAGTGCTGATTTTAGACTAAAAGAGGGGAGATTCAGGCTGGATGTGAAGAAGAAATTCTTTACCATAAGGATGGTAAAATACTGGAATGGGTTGCCCAAATTGGTGGTGAATGCACCATCCCTGAAGACATTCAAGGCTAGGCTGGATGTGGTTCTGGGCAACCTGATCTAGTTGAAGATGCTCCTGCTCATTGCAGGAGGTTGGACTAGATGATCTTTGAACTCCCTTCTAACCCAAACCATTCTATGATTCTTTGATTTTGGACAGCCTTTCCTAACCATTTGCCAGTTATTGAGATCTACAACACTATGAAGTGCCTTACCTATTTGTGGATATCAGTCACTGTAGAGACAACTTCAGTGGGTTTCTGAATTCCACAGTTCCAAGGCTGTGCAATATGGTACATCCATCTAGGTCTGGTATTGGAGCCATGTTATGCAATACGGTGCTCCTGCTCAATGAGAGCTAGCAGTAGTATGTTATCCCATGCACAGTAGCATGCATTTACCAAGCTCAGATATGCCAATCTACTTCATGTGAGCTATTGAGTCCTCCCTCACAGCAGTCCTGGTGAGTTCAAGCAGAGCAAAGTTGCACTCCTTCAGTCCTGTAAGCAGTAAAAAAATTTCTGTGCAGAAATACTGCATGTTTTACTCTAAAGTTTCCTATAATGCCCTGATAAAATGAATGCAGATAATTATTTCTCTTTGCCGTGTATTGTTTTGCTCTTTTGGCCGTACACAATTTTTTTTAAAGACAATATATAGGTACTCCTACTGAGACTGATTCTTCACCAGTACAAACTATTTCCCCTTGCACTTTCATAATCTGTGTATTTTCCCAGCTAAGGACAATTTGCCTTCAGATGTTCTCTGTTTAAATGGCTATATTGTAAAAACCAACTCTCTGTAACATATTCCATGATTGTTTATAGGATTACAAAAGAGCCTCACAAGAATGGTGGTAGCTCAGAGCTTTGTTCCACGTGCTTTTTTTATCACTGGCATATATTTAGCAAAGTCTGAAAAAGATTCTGGAGAGTGTAATGAAAAGCAAATTTATTTTTGCTATAGCAATGAGCTTGGATAACTATAAATATTTATGTGTGTGCATATATGCATGCGTATTCATGTATAAATGTAAGTCATAAACACACTTGCATATAAAAAAAATCCACAGCTCAGTTACTTTATTGAAGTTTGAGTGGGTTTTTTAAAGGAAAAAAGGAGCTTAATTGAGCTTGATTTTATATCACTTGAGCAGAACCAGTGCTTTTGATTTTTATGACACATCATGCATGTAATTCTAAGTGGTAAAAAATGTCTGTTTTGTTCTAACTGTAATATACTAGTGCAGAAGCTTAATTTGGAAAAAAAATAGTTGTCTGGTAATTTTATTCCTTGAGGCATATGAGAACAATGTTAAATACAGTTCTCCAACATTTTTATCCACTTACAACATTTGCTATGTCTCATGTAAAATTTATAATTACAGGTGTAAATACAAGTAATAAGAGACATTGTTTTAATAACTCAATAGTTAATATTTTTTAACATGCATAAAGCCAAATTTCTCTTCTAAGCTTGTGTTTTTAGTGTGCTACAAGTTCAGATTCATTTCTGCTTTTACAAAGTTGGGTGTTGTTTGTACTGCTAAACAGCAAAGTAGTGACATGAATGTATATTTAGCAATGTAGTGATCTTATAATCGTAGAATAATTTGGGTTGGAAGGGACTTAAAGATCATCTCGTTTCAGCCCTCCTGCCATGGGCAGGGCACTTTCCACTAGACCAGATTGCTCAAAGCCACGTACAACCTGGCCTTGAACACTGCCAGGGATGGGGCAGCTACAGCTTCTCTGGGCAGCCTGTGTGAGGGCCTCACCACTCTCACAGTAGAGAACTTCTTCCTAATGTCCAATCTGAATCTACCCTCTTTCAGTTTAAAGCCATTCTCCTTTGACCTGTCACTACATGACCTTGTAAAAAGCCTCTCCCCATGTTTCTTATAGTCCCCCTTTAGATACTGGAAGGCTGTTCTAAAATCCTCCCCAGAGCCTTCTCTTCTCCAGGCTGAACAACCCTGACTCTCAGCTTAGACATACAGTTTTCCTCCTTCCTATTCACCGAGGTGGCCTTTTCCAGACCAACATGATTTTATTTCTCCACAGGGATAATTCAAAAGGAGTATTAAGGGTTTTGGTGTGGTCTAAAGCTTGTTTATCTAGTAAAACAGTTATTTTAAGCAGCAATAAAAATACTTCTGCACTCCCACTGAGTGCAAATTAAAAAGAAAATCAGATTTCTTTTTTTTTTCCTGTGCAGAATCTTCTAGTATAAATAAATCAGTGTTTGCTTAGTCTCAGTATCTTGTTTTAAATGCTAGGTGCAAGCAGTGTTCAACTCCAAAGCCTGTCAAGAGTCTAAGTTCCCTGGTAGCACAACAACAACAACCATCATGGGAACCAACTGAAATAGCCCAAGGTCAGCTGATGTGTTATTGTCCTGAAGTACTGTTGTACCTTGATTCTGAAGTGTTTATGTGAAGTAGTTTGGTTTCTGAGGTACAGTTTTGTACAGGAAGTATGTCATTTATGGTTATGTTTGAGCATGACACTGTAAAATTTATTCACCTTTACCAGTTGAAATAATATGCTTCCTTTTGAAACTCACGGTATTAATGAAAGGATTTTATGTCTTAAATAGCTTCCTTTGCCATAGGTGTCCCTAGTAACATGTATTGTGGCACATCACAAATGTGATGAATTTCTGGTTGCAGATGTGTTTTAAACTGTGTACGTGCTTGCAGTCCTAGAAGTTAGTTTTGCTTTTCCTTTTGAAGATATATTTTTTTCTGATCTAAAGATGACTATTACAGGTTATACTTTTTCATAATTGATCCTAAGCGTATTCCAGAGAGTCTGCAAGAAATAATATTTAAATTAAAGGAATTATACCGTGACACGTTTGTTACATGCTTTTTGTTATGTAATCAATACATTCAAATGCTGAAGGTAAAATGGAGCTTAAAACTTCACATTAAAGAAAAAGAATGTTCTCATGCTTATCCATTCATGTTCTAACATACTAAGTTGTAATATCTAGCAGTATCTAAGCTTAGTAAAAGTTTTATTAAAGAAAAAAACTATTTGAGCAGTACAGTGTTCTCTTACATAAACTTATAATTATATTCTCTTAAATAAATGTAAAATATAACTGGCAGTGTTACAGCATCTGCGATTGACATTTAAATCTCAAAATGAAAACAATATTCATTAAATGCTTTCTGCATTTCAACTGTTTTATGTATAGTACTCTTTTATCATCTCTATTTTCAGACTAAATTGTAACCTGCAAGTATATCAGATCAGTTGAACATAAAATGACTAGCCAGTTTAAAAAGATGTACCCAGAAAAGACTGATGAAGAGTTGCATTAACTTTGTATTTTTAAGATATTGTATGTTTGCAGCATGACAGTTACTGCTGCCAGTGAGAGAATGACTACAGTCATTTACATATGCTAGAATATTTTCAGAACTGCCAGCAGTTTTGCTGAATAAGGCTTTGCCTGGTAGTTTGTACTACATCGTATGAAAGAATCTTTTTCCTCAGAAGATATGTTTTCAGGTGGAATGGCAGCTTACTATCACTGAATTAAGAACAAGTCTCCTTTAATCTTCTGTGGATAAAAGGAGGAGGAGGAACCTACCAAAGTAGTATCTTAAGATCTAAGCAAATATTAGCATTTCTTTTACTAGGATGAGAATAAGTGCTTAAAAAAAAGTTCTGTGTGTTTATAGACTGATCTGTTAAAGTGTTTCTAGGCAGATTGCAATGCCCTCTCAAAATACAAACCACTTCTAGCTGTTCAGAGCCTTTATTTTTTTGGCTTCTCAATTTATACTTTTAATGGCAGTCTTCAAAGTCAGTTTCTGTTAAAGGCAGAATATTGTCAGCTTGAGTTGTTATAGTTTGTCTTGCATACTAATTCTAAGAAACAAATTGATTTTTTTTTTTATTCAGTTTTAGGCATTGAGCCACTCCAATATGTTTTTATTATGAAGTTTACACTGGCTGATGGAACAGGAGCACTAGATGCGTACCTTCTTGACTATGTAAGTAAATATAAGTAAAGGTAGACTCTACAGATTATGTGGCTTTGGACTTTATTGGTTTTCAAAATAGCAAATGTATGTACAGAAATACTCATTCTATGTTACCTGCAGTGTTTTGCAAGGACAGGTGCATGTGCTGTAATGTCCATCAATGAAGATACATGGAATGTAATTTTTAGTAACAAGAGCTGGTCATTGCTTCCTACATCTCTGATTTAGTGTTGAAGATGAATTGTATATGTGTGGCATCCTCCCTAGGGAATTTACTCCTTTAGGTGTATTCTTGTGTGCAGTAGAAATATCTGTTGCTCTGTACTTTGTGGGGTTTTTTTTCCTCTTTTGTATTACCTTTTAGGTTTTTTTTTCTTGGTTTGTCTTGGTTTTATACACGCATGCATATGCCCATTATAGTTACTACCCTAAATTTTGAGATGGTATGTCAATAATTTTAAAAAGGGAATAATAAAAAAGTGAGAAGAGCTTGGCAAAGAATAGAATTATAATCTAAAATAGATTAGTATGACATTATTCCTTTTGTCTTTCTATAAGTGCATTTTGATTCCAGCAGTTCATAGTTGGGAATATCAGGATCTCACAATACACTTTGGAGTAATCTATCTACCCAAATGGAAAATAGTCAGTGTAGTGGCACTTTAGAATTATAACTTTATCCAAAATAGGACAGAGAAACAATTTAGTGGGAATTTTTTTTCCCACAACAATGATTATTATTGTGTATATATATCTAAAAGTTTTCCACCATTGTACTAAGTGACTTTGAAGGAGACTTTGAAGGGAATAGTCTTCCCTTAATTTTAAGACTGTAAGGAAAAATATTTGGGAAAACCTGTGTGTTTCCTTTAAATACACAGTGTATTAGCAGCAAAGGAGGTCAAAGACTGCAGTCCCCATTTCAGCTAGCCGACTTTTCCTCCTCCTACTGTCCTTTCCCTTTTTATATCGAGAAATTAAACTGCAACAAGAAAGTGAGGGGGGAAGATTTTTAAACCATGTCTTGATGCAGAATTCTCAACATCTCCACTTCAAGGTTGCTCAGATTCTTAATCAGATACTGCTTAGTACTGTAGCTTGCCTGCAGGAAAAATAAACCCAGAGTTTATTCTAAAGTGCCAGCTGCTAGCGTTCCTGCTGGTGGCACTTCAAAGACAAGCCAATACCTTCCAAGCGTAAACTCGGGTCCTCCAGCACCACCTGAGAAGGAACTGGGCTACTTTGAAGTGCAACTTCACTAATTTCCAGAAATGCTTCTGTTGGAATGCTCTCAGTTCTTTTCTTTCCCTTCCTCTCTATAGGAAAAGGCATTGAAGGAAAAGAATTTAGAAGTTTTATAGTCAGAAGAAGAATTGGAATAGTAAGAGGGAAAAGTAGTTGTCTGTCAGTGTTGCTACTGGATTATCTGCTAACTTGTGATCACTTCCAAAAGACATGTCAGAAAAATTACACAAAGGCAGATAATTCTGTATTTGTATCTTTTAATAAAAAGAAGAAAGTGCCATCAAAAACCTTAGCTCACTTTGAGAAGAAGTTGTTGAGTCTTTAGACATACAAAATCAGGTAACAGATTTAGAAAAAATAAAATGGGACTTCTGTGAGTCATGCTTACTGTATATGTTTTAAAAATACACAGCAAAGATTTATTTGGCATTTCAGTGTTCCATTCTTTATCTTACTTCTCCATGCAGGCTTATACTGCAGGATACCTTTCTTTCTCTGTGGTTTCTAAAACTATCCAAAAATGAAAGTTGCGCTAGGGGGGTCCCACTTGTATGAAGCCAGGTTGCAGTGCCCCCTTGTTTTCAAGTCACTTTGTTCTTCTCAAAATGTTCCGCTCACAGCAGTGAGGGACTGTTGAGGAGGACTGAGCATCCTCTGGCTATAACACTGTCTGCTTGTGGAGATTTATGAGAAATGTCTGCCAGTTATATGTGTACTCTCAGGGTGGCTCTAGTCCCTGAATACTCAGGGGTACTGAAGTACAGACTGGTTTTTTTTTCTGACAGTTTGGGTTTTTTCTGTATCTGAAAGGTTTTAGGAAATAATCGTTTTTCTGTTGTGTTACCTGTCTGGATAATTTTAAGTTTCTTAAATTATAAAAAAAAACCCCATTCAGTGAGGGTTCTGGCTAATGATTTCTTACCCCTCTTCCAACACCTCATACTTTTCTGTTCTCTTCCAGGAAAAGTTTTTCAAAATTCCTGCCTCTGAAATCTTAAGTACTGATTTTCTTCAGCAGAAGATGCAGATGATCATGAATACACTCTGTCCTCCAGGAGGAAAATTAGGTCAGCTTGCTGATATTTTAAAAGGGGAATGGGAACGGAAAGGGTCTTTCAATCTGCTGTTGCATATGCAAATTCTTAGAATTCATATTACATGTGGGCAAAACTCAGAACAGAGAAATGCAGGAGTTGGTAAGAAAAGTTCCAGTTATTTGTTCAATACATTTCTGTAATAGTAGGACTTCCTTTTGAGAAACAAAAGCAATGGTTCAGTAAATTCACATGTAGCATGCAGCGATATGTGAATACAGTCGTGCCTATGCAGGCACTAACATGTCATTTGTATTCATATGGAAGTTAACCAGAACACGCTCGTACTGTCACAACACATTAAGGAAATCTGAAAAGGAATCCAGCACATGGCACATGCTTTGGGTGAGGTTCTAATTTTGAATGCTCATCTGATTTAGAGCATCCCTTACTGCAGGAAACTTCCACGGAAATTGAGCAAAAACTTAATCCAAACCCACACACAGAGGTTTTTGTGCAGTATTTCACTTCTGGCAGAAAGTAGCTCCTCATGAACTACACATGCCCAAAGTAGCTCTATGTCTCTGCCACAGCTTCAACCTTTGGAATGTATTCCCTCTAAGCACCTGGCTGTCAGTGACCACCATAACCGTGCTGGAGTCTTTACCATACCTATAAAAAGTGGCCCTGTTTAAAGGGGGTCAAGGATGTTACCTTTGAGACCAATAAAATTGTCTCATTGAGACACATGGAAATGAGTTTTTATCACTGGAAAGTCTTTCTATGTGCTTTGCTGTGGTACAACTACTGGTACCAAGTGCTTCAGGGAGGTGCTAGGGTGGGAAGGGCAAGGCTTGGGAAATTTTCACTGAACACCATTTCAGATGCTGTGAGAAATTTTAAGGTACAAATTGGAATTTCAAAATTAGTAATTCATATATTTTCCTATTAGCTGTTGTATACATTTAGATATCCTAGTAAAGATCCTGCCCAAATTATACTTCTGTCCTATAAAAAGTAGAAATTAATATTCAACAGTAATTTTGGTTTTGTTTGTAGATGACTTTCCATGGCTGGAATGCTTCATCAAGTCCTATAATGTCAGAGATGCAATGAAACATCAAGTTTATTACCAAATTTTTGACACTACAATTGTTGAAGATGTTATATAGTGATGTGTTGCTAATTTGATTCTGACTGGATTACTTCCTGTTTTGGGATCAGAGACTGTATGAAAAATCTTTGTTCCTTTCTTAGGAATTCAACCTGTGTGTATGAAGTTTTTGTTTGTATATTAATGTGAATGGGAATTATGCTTTGATGTATTTACTACTTTCCTAACATACAGCCTTATGATCTGAGTGCAAGTGCGGGTGCTAAGCTTTTCACTGGAGGCAGCTTGGCTCAGGCTGAGGAAGGCAGCCTTCAAGAGGGCAGCATTGAGGTTACTCTAAACTGGTGTTTTACTTAGAAAGTACAGTCAGAATGTTGCTGCTTTGTTCATTTCTGTTTTAAAATAAACAAGGTCAGCAAAGATAAGGAAAAGGAGCTCTTCAGTAAACTTCTTCTCAGACAACTTTGTGCAAGCATATATTACTGTGCTCAGCCAGTTTGATGGGGAGGTTGTCCACGAATTTGATTTTGTACTGATACGCATGTTTAGACAGAGCTCTTCGTGATAATCACTAAGGTAATTGCTGTGTGCACCAGTTACTGTAAATTTTGATGGAGATATATGCATGTGACCACATAATGATTATCACTAAAATTAAAGTCAAGCTATGAAAGTAAGGTAAAATTGTAAAATGAATATCAACATTCACTAGAACATAATGATTTTTAAGGTGGCCCTACTGGGTACCAGAGTTGTTAGCATGCTTATTAGCTGGGTCTGTGTTTTCAAAGGCTCTCACATATATGGCTGAATTTATCGTCAGATTACACTGCCCAGTTCTGCTTTTTCTGTCTTACATAATCAGATTATATGACTAAATTTAGAGTTACAGAACTGATCTAGTGATACTGTGGCTTAAAAATACTACTGGGCTAGAAAAATTATTCAGTGGTTTTACTTTGCATTCAGAAGTCTGTAGAACAAACTCAAGACATGTTTCTCAAAGGATTATTAATTAGAAATCACTGTCAAATCAAATGCTTTCCATCAGAGCAAAATTGCTTAGTATTTAAAACAGCTGTTTTTTAAGGAAGGTCAGAAGCAAGATGGAATATTTGTAAGTAGATTGTTATTCTGATAGTAGATGACATTTTAATTTTTTATTTTTCAGGGCTGTTTCTGTTATGCAATTTGTCATTTCATCTGAATATCTGGTGATAATTTTCTGGTACTCTAAAAAATTATCCTGGTTTTATATGTCATAAACTAGGAGATTGTTCTTTATTGATTGGTATATGAGGAAAATCAATATCAGAAGTGGTTAGAGGATATTTCCTTTCAAGAATGTGTAAAAAACACTTTGAAATTGAACAAGCAACTTACAGAGGAGCAGCACTGTCTTATGAAAGCATGCCTGAATCTATGAATTAATGGATAAACAAACAATAGTTAGAACAGGTTATTAAATTAATATTCTAAAAATTTAGACACTGGCCCTATCCAAAGTATTTCAGTAGTTAGGGGTTAAATTAAAGGCAATCATTTTTGCTTTTCTTGTATATAGTGTATGAAAACATTGGAATGAAATGCTTTTATTTTAATTTTTTTTAACTCTGATATTGATATTGTACATTTTTTCTAAATAAGTATTTTTAAAATAATAAATAAGAATGTTTTGAACTTCAGTGTAAACTGTATCAATTTTACCACATCCGTTGCCCACAATCCCTGCCAGAAAACGCTGCATATGCATCACTTCACTTTTTACTCTTTACTATTGTATCAAAAAGCTTAATAAAGATTTTACAAATACTGAGATTTTCTTGTACTTGACTTTTAGTTCGTAGGTTTTAAACATTGTTGTCAGTAGCTTTCATCCAACAAAATGCTCCAAATTAATGTTTTTGTAGTTGTTGGATTGAAACATACATGCTTAATTCTCTTTCTAAATATAATTCATAGAAATAATTCTAATTAGTTATTAAAATTATTTATTTGGCAATGCTAAAGATCACTGTATAGAAAGGAATTACTGCACAGACAGTTGAAAATGTCTGTGTCTCCTTGGTAGCCTATATAGAGAGAGATGGAAGTCACAGAGATGGGACTCAGCCCTTTAGGTACTTAGCCTGACAAACGCTGAGGCCTGTGAGTAGCTGACTGATGGGTGGACTACTGAGATCACTGTGTCCTGAACTTACAGCACCATGAGACTCCAGTTTTTGAAAGCTGAGCATCCTGGGCAGCAATTACTTTTGGCCAATACTAGCAACTTCCTCAATACAAACAACAGTCATGTTTCCCTTGCTCAGTTTCTTGACCAAGTATGTGACTTACTGTTCTGAAACATTAATGTCTGTTTTAATAGCTAAAAATCCCAGCCTGCAATAGATGATGCTGTATTTAAAGACACTCAAAAGTTGAACCAAAAGTAAATCAGATTAACATTGGTACACTCAGATCCAGTGAAAAATCCAGGCATGTCTTCCTGGTATCTTGTCTTCCTCCATCCACACATACATCCCAGCATACAGGGTAATTGCATTGAAGCATCAGCTTCTTACTAGAAATGTGGGCTAAATGGTAAATCTGTACGGAATGTGAATTACATTGCACAGCAAGCAACATCCCCATGGGCTATGTTTTCTTTTATATGACTATAAAAGTAAAGCAACTTGAACCCACCCCCCATCAATTACACAGGTAAGTGCATAAAAGTGGTGAAATTGATATAAGAAAAAAAAAGTTTTCAGAAGAAAAGAAACAAGAACACAAATGTGGAATGATGTGTTTGGATTGAGCTCCTTGAAGTCCTTGTATTGACAGGGTTTAAAAACACATGATTGGAAGTCTCTCTAAAGTAATTTGAATTTAACATCTTTCATGCCTCACACTCTCTTGGAACTCCAATTGGAAAGACAGAAAGTAAATAAATACATACTGCAGAAGCAAAGAGTCATTCCTGGTAGGTGACCTGCTGTTCAGTGGTGATTGAACTTTCTCATCAGCTTTTGCTGTTACGGGATCCAGAGATTTACAGACAAGACTTTTAAATGCTTTGCTTAATACTAATCCTTCAGCTACTGAGCAGCAGGAAGTGGAGATTGCCGGGAAGACAACAGATCCCACAGGCTAACAGCTGGGGCTTGCAGCAGAAGGAAGAGAGTTTATGGTATTAGCAGGGATGAGGCTTTAGCTCTTCAATACTATGGTGTTTTACATCCACAAGAATTTACTCCCGTTAGGTTACTTTTTGGATGAAGCCCTTGTGTAAATATGTGTCAGGAGCTGGGGCGATGCAAAAAAGGGTAAGACCAAATATTGAAATGGAGTTGTGAAAAAGCAAGTATAAAAGTTCAAGTTCTTCAGATAGAATGGGAGCACTGCAGGAAATTTTCCTCAGGGGAGGAGAGAAAAAATTTCAAATAAGAATTTGCCACAAAGAAACTTTGTTCTAAGTGTAGCGAACAGTGAATATTAAGAATTTGAAACAAGGAAATTTGGCAGAAGATGGAGAAGGAAGGAAAGAAAGAACAGTTTCAGAGGGCACTAGCAAAGGCAGGAGTGATAGTAAGAAGTCTGAGATGGTTTGCTGAAGCTTCTGTTTACAGCATTTCCTATACATGAAATTCCCATAAGAACTATGGTTTGTTGAAACAATCATCTGATGAAGAATTACAAGGTCCTAAGTGCTTGAAAAATGGAAAGCAGAACTATGTTATAATTAATGAGCTCATATTTGTGCTAAAGCTACAGGTGAACCACCAGAACCATGCTACAGTGCGTTTTTCCTTCTTTCTGCTACAGCTCCAATATATGCCTGCTGAGGTAATGCCATAAAACTATTGCAGCATTTTCAGTCTCCATAAACTGAGCAAATTCAAAGTCTAGGAATAAATCTGTTTTTAGTAGGTACTTGTTTTAACTTGAACTTTTGCAAGTAAACGAGGAGGAAATGGGCTTAATGTGGACATATGCGCCAAAGAGAAAAAAATTACTTCTTTTTTGTCCCATAACTGTTCTATTACAAATGTGGAGCTTTGAGCATAAATTTGTTCTGTACCTTCTCCTGTGTATGTACAGCCTGTGAACTACCCCTGTTAAAATATACAGTTTTGTGAAATGCAAGCTACGTCTTTAGAACTGAGTTTGAATTTAACTGTGATTTCAAAGACAGGCTATCAGGTAGCTTTGAATTATGGATGTGTTAACTTCCTTGAAGTGATTCGGAGAAAACTCCAGGAACAAACTCGTCAACAAAGTTTTCAGGTTGACAAGCAGGTATTCTTTATTGTGGCTCCGGGAGACACGGGGGACAGCTCCTCCTAACGTGTGTCCCTGTACTGCTACACAAGCTGTCCTTATATAGCCACTGGGCTTACATACATATTCATGAGACTATGTATGGATTACACCATTTTCTAGAAAGTGTCCCGCATGCGTACAGAAATGTGGTGGTGGTCTCAGGGTCGTTTACTTCTTCCGACGATCTTCATCACTTCTGGCAGCCTTTGAAGCGTGCGTAGTAGATGCTTATACCAACTTAATTGGTTTGTTAACACCATAGACATAACTACCATCCTGTCCTTCTTATCAGTTA